>JASXSY010002861.1:0-79966 GCA_034509805.1 Sipha maydis
TTAACTCTATTTTGAAGTTTTTCACACTTATCTCTTAAATTTAACCAATTATAGGACTTCATATATTCTGAACTTGAAAATTAACTGCAAATCATATTACGTGTTATAGTACAATAGACACGTAAGTTGATAATTCTCTAATGTTAGACCAAGCTTATTAGACAACTCAAATACATTATAATTTCAGTTAAATTTCATGACGAATTAAATTCTTATGAAAATGATTCTTTGGTACAACAATTACCGGGAGAATTTAAACATTGTCCAGTGTTATCGTTTGATCACGAAAACGATAACTGTAGTATATCTAGAAAATTTAACAAATCTGAGAAAGATGAAAATGAAGTCACGAACTGCTTCAATAAGTCCTCCGATTTGTGTTTGGCAACATTGACTGAACATTACGAAAATCCTGCTATTACCAGCAACGTTGTTGATATTGTTCAAAAAGTTTCTGATGCCAACAAAGTCCAGCAGGTTCATATAAATGAAGAGTTAACGAAAATCTTTGAAGATAATATCGATAATGTATCATCTGAAAAGTCTATTGAAACTTGTGTCAAAATAGAATCAAATCCTCTTGACGAGTCGAAGAACGGTGTAACTTGCGTTAAAGAAAATTGCTGCGAAATGACCGCCAAATACACCGATCATAGTGACGTAGAAGAACTACTAAATCAGGACCAAATCAAACCATTAACTACTACTGTGAATGATAAAATGTAAAAATATATATATATATATATATATCTATACACGAATATATACACAAAACCATTTTATTACGAACAGAAAAAAAGTAAATAATATATATATATATATAAATATATGGTTTTCCTTTTTTTATAGAAAAAAACTTACAGACAATAAATTAGAAATACGATTTAAATTTAATCCGATATGTGCATTGCAAGAGTTATGCATGTCTCGTAATTGGCCTTTGCCGGATTATAAGTTTTTTGAAGAAGGTGACAGTAAAGTTTTTACTTATTCTGTTGAATGCAATGTTATGACGTTTAGTGTCAAGGGTAAGTGATTGAATTCAAATTTTTATTCATGTTCAATAAATTAATAATGTTTTTTTGTACCGATTGAACAAGTCGTAGGTATGTATAAACAAGTAGCGAAACGTCAAGCCGCTTCTGAAATGTACCAAAAAATTAAAACGTCAGAAGATTATGTCATTGAAAACGAATGCAAAGATAACGAGTTAATCGAAAGTTTACGTACTGTCACGTCGGCTGGATTTGATGAAAAGCCGTCAATGGCCACTGCCATTGACAGCATTGGTCATACAACTTCTGAAGCCAACCAATACCAGCTAATACAGTTTACTAACGAATCAAATAATAACAACAAACATCATATCAATTCCGTTTCAAATAAAAAGATTAGCCCAATCGATCTCGAGTTGAAATCACTGGAAAATAATAATTTTACATGCAATGAAAATAATTTCAACAAAGTAACTGACAAATTCACAGGTTATAATGAGGTGATTGCTGACCAAGTACAGGATAAAACCAAGACGATCAACTCAATTGAAAACATTAAGTATAAAAAAAAAAAAACAGGTTTTTAATAAATAGAAAAAAAGTAAATATATATGGTTTTTCTTTTTTCTTTAGAAAAAAACTTACAGAAAATAAATTAGAAACACGATTTAAATTTAATCCGATATGTGCATTACAAGAATTATGCATGTCTCGTAATTGGCCTTTGCCGGAATATAAGTTTTTTGAAGAAGGTGATAGTAGAATTTTTACTTATTCGGTTGAATGCAATGTTATGACGTTTAGTGTCAAGGGTTAGTGATTGAATTTAAATTTTTATTCATGTTCAATAAATTAATAATGTTCTTTTGTACCGATTGAACAGTCGTAGGTATGTTTAAAAAAGTAGCCAAACGTCAAGCCGCTTCTGAAATGTACCACAAAATAAAAAATGCGACCAGTAGTAAAGTTCCTTTAGCTAAAGATGTGTCTGAAATGAAACATGAGGGTAAAGGCATAACCAATGTATTCACATCTGCGGGATTCCACTCAGAACCGCATAACACAGGAGACAAGAAACACGTAAAAGTCAACGAAGACTCGTTTGAAATGTGCGATGAAGTCGTAAGTCACCCGGCGTGTCTTGAAGAACACGATACTAGTCGTCTGATTGTGACTTCAACATTTCCCAAACACAATGAAAACCGCGTACTACAAATAAACGAATCGGTTATTGTTAACGAAGACAAACAATCATTATTTGCCTCTGTAAACGCCGATTTAGCCACAATACTTAGACTGTCAAATAAGCCGAGTGTGCGTAACTTGAAGGTAATCGTATTCGATATATGTAACCACAGCCACCATGTATACGTACTATGTAACACGTAATTTTTTTATATAATTGTCATTCTGTCACAGGAAATGAAAACCATAAGCATACTTATGGGTTCTTCGAATGTCGAGCTATTGCAAAATATAGCAGAAGAAGAAGATTTCATTATAAATTATGAAATTTTCGAAACCTGCACATTAACAATGAGTACGATTTCCATACAGACCTTCATCGTGTTAAACTAAACCTTAATATTAATATCTATATATTTACAGGTAAAGATCTTATGGGCGTTCGACTTACGATAAATGATAATGCATTGACAGTCATTGGCTTCGGTGAAACATTACTCGAAAGTCAAGAAGATGCGGTTCGTGAATGTTTAACTCGCTTCAAATCAATTCTAAAAGATTAAATACACTAACAAAACAGTAAAGACCAATAGTAAGTATATATAAATTATTATAAAATAAAAGATAACTGATCCACTCATTCACTAAGATTCAATGTTAACGTCCTAATCAAAAATTGAAAATATTTTTTTTTACACATTGTACGTTAAATTTCTTTGTAGTAAATACTAATATATACAATTATACACATTGTACGTTAAATTTCTTAGTATAACTTACTAATATATACAATTGTATAATAATAGTGTGGTACGAGCGGATGAACAAAATTCAATAGTCCATTGATCATCTGTGTGTGAATCACTCTGCTTAACATTAGGATCCGAGAACATATATTATTGTTAATATCAAAACCGAATACAATTAATACAAATTGAATTATTCTTTAAAACATGATGTAAATATTCAACCCTCTTCGGGTAGAATATCTCTTTTCTTATCTATATCTACTTCTTATACTTGATTATTATATGATTATCTACTTCTTATACTTAATCATATAATAATCAATTATTCAATAATACTATGTATTATGGCTAAAACCATAATTTATTAATGTTATATCATATATTATTGAATAAAATGACAGTGACTGTTTATAATTATAAATTATTTGAAAACAATATAACGCAATTTAAAATAATTAGCAAATTAAGTTATCAATAACAAGTCAATAAAATTGTAACTAAACATATAAAGATGATCTTATGGACCATATATATACATCTGATGATTTCAATTTAACAATCAGAGCGGGAGGACACCATCGAGTGACATGTTCGAGTTTACCCGTAATGCTGCGTAATATTATTGGACGAAGACGGCTATGTTATGGTCGTTCGGTGGTAACATTGACGACTTGCTATTATAAATTACCTACTGTATAGTTACCTCACTCTTAAAAATACAGATTTTATGGTTTAAATTATATTTTAACAAAAATAAGTGTTGTATAGATTATAGTTATTAAAGTTTTGCAATTATATTTCAAGTAAATTTTAATTATAAATGGCTATCTACAGCTATAATATGTATATAGTTTTATTGGATTTTTGTCCTATGGGAATTCACTGTCTATCACATTTATTATTAAATAATAATATATTTAAGTAGAACAACATCAAGATTGAATTTCACTTAAAACTTTGGGAGGATAAACGTATTGGACATTTATATTTATAAAATATAATAAGTAGTACATGATGATAAACTATTATCGCTCAACTTTCGGTTCAAATATGGAAAAAATAAAAAAGTTATGTTTATAATACTATTATGCATAAATACTTGAATTACTGTTTGCAGGCATATAGTTAGGAATCTAAAAGGAGGGAGTTGTTATTTAAGATTAATTGACAAAATTATACACATAAAATTAATACCTTTATATATACTTTTTGTAAAAATGCATTACAAATGATTATGGTTTATGAAAACATTTTTTTAGATAAATTTAGATAAAAATTTAAGCTTTAAGAGGTTTTATAAAGTAAGAATCTCATACTGCTGGTCGAATTACTTTTTAAAAATTTTAAACAACACTTTCAGTGTCACAAATATGGGGGGGGGGCTAGGAAGGCTTAGCCTAACCTTAGCCCCCCCAAAAATAAATGATTTTACTATATGATACACATTATAAATTACAATGTAATTTCGAAAGAAGTATCACTTTTCGCGCGTAACGAATGATTTGAAAAATGATAATCGAATTTCGATTGATGCGTCGAGAACCACGTGATCACGCTAATCTGAAGAATAGTTGGTGGGAAATGTGCAGCAATGATGTCTGATAAGAAACTAAATACTTTTAGTAAAACCGAAAGAAAAATTAAATTATTGTAATGAGGCTTAGTATAAGAATAATAAAAAAAAAGAACCGGATGGGCCTCGCTCTGCTGTACACTTGGGGGTGAAGTGCGACTCTTCATAGGATAGGTCATTATAATGGATTTGTTAAATTTGAATTCAATGATAGGTATCATTGTATACGAAAAACGATTCTGAACGGAGATGATATGCTTGTCTAGAATATAATACAATGTTATTTATAAATATTGTAATAAGTATATTTTATTTTGAAACGAAAAATTTAGAAAAATCGAAAATTTAAATTGTCTATTAATAAGTCAAAATATGTCAAAATACTTTAAAAACTTAACCATGTATAGATAACGTCAATATAAAGATTTGGTGAAAATTTCAAATTGTTGCGGTTTTTTGTTTTTGAGTTAGAGCATTTTAAAAAAAGAACCGGATGGGCCTCGCTCTGCTGTACAGTTAGGGGTGGAGTGCACCTCGCTTATAGGATAGGTCATTATTATAATGGATTTGTTAAATTTGAATGCAATGATAGATATCATTGTATACGAATAACGATTCTGAACGGAGTTCATATGTTTGTCTAGGATATAATACATTGTTATTTATAAACATTGTAAAAAGTATATTTTATTTTGAAATGATAAATATATTTTTCAATTAGGATGGGTTGGCAGTTGCATACAGCGATATAGTTTGTCAGTCTAGAACATTCTACATTATATTATATTTTACATGTAATTTTATGTCAATATTCGCTGTTCAAACGCTTATAAAAAAAATTGTGCCTATGAACTTTAATAATTTTTGAATGACATTAAGAACTACTTCTGTGGAATCTTCGATTAAATTTTCAAGTATTTTATAGTAGCCAAATTTTTTTATCACCGATTATAAAAAAAAAATGTAAAAAAATCGAATATTTTAAATGCCTATAAGTGGCTTAAAAATCAATATAATATTTTGAAAAAAATATGACATAAAGGAAATACCAATCTTAACAGCTGGTAGAAATTTCAAAAATCTGCGACTTATACTTTTTGAATTATAAAAAATATTTAAAATCGTTTGAGAATAAATCGCTATTTTATGCAATTTCGTAAATATTTAAATTTCAAACAGTCATAAAATTTTTTCCTCAAATTCCGGTAGAAATTTTTTTAAAGATTTTTGAAGAGTAGCTTATAGATAACCTAGTGTTAAAATTTTGAACCTTAAGTATGAACAGAAAAAATTTTATGAATTTTTATCTACAAAATAACTTGCAAATTATCGTGATTTTTACACATTTTATACAAATTTGAGCTTTAAGGGCTTATAAAAAAAAATTTGAGTAAACCTAACACCGATATTTTTTAGTTACAATAAGTTTAACTTATTATAAACTTTGTATTAAATTTTCAAGAGTTTTCCGTCTGCCAATTAAATTTTATAGATGTTTAAAAACAAAAATTTTACAAAAACCGAAAATTTAAATTGTCTATAAATAAGTCAAAATATGTCAAAATACTTTGAAAACGTCAATATAATATAAGTTCTATTCCACAGAAGTATTTCTTAATGTTATTCAAAAATTATTAAAATCCATATGCACAATTTTTTTTTTATTAGCGTTTGAACAGCGAATATTGACATAAAATTACATGTAAAATATAATATAATGTATAATATTCTAGACTGTCAAATATATCGGTTTTTTTTAAAATGCTCTAACTCAAAAACGAAAAACTGCAACAACTTGAAATTTTCACCAAATCTTTATATTGACGTTTTCTATACATGGTTAAGTTTTCAAAGTATTTTGACATATTTTGACTTATTTATAGACAATTTTTCTAAATTTTTCGTTTCAAAATAAAATATACTTATTACAATATTTATAAATAACAATGTATTATATTCTAGACTAACATATCATCTCCGTTCAGAATCGTTTTTCGTATACAATGATACCTATCATTGAATTCAAATTTAACAAATCCATTATAATGACCTATCCTATGAAGAGTCGCACTCCACCCCCAAGTGTACAGCAGAGCGAAGTCCATCCGGTTTTTTTTTTTTTTATTTTTATTTTTTTTTTTTTGTGTCTGTCGACACGATTTGGGGCAGTAAAAATGCTTCGATTTCCTTATGTAGCAACTTTTCTGAAAGAAAAGTGAATCTAGTTGGTACTTTGGGGGGTCAAAAGTATTTTTATTTAAAAGTATTATTTTCAATATTTTCTAAATGCGACGGGAAAAACCCTAAACAAATGAGGGAAAAACGGGAGTTTTTACGCAAAACCAGTTTTCGACATACTCAAATTTTTTATTTTGCTATAATTCAAAAACTAATCGATGTTAATACTTGAAATTTTCACCAAATGTTTAGATTAGCGTTCTCTATACACCATTAAATTTTCAATGTATTTTGATTTTTATTGAGCTATTTATAGACAATTGAAATTTTCAATTTTTTTTACGTAACTTTTTTTAAAATAACGATACAATTTTTTTGGCTGCCCAGAAAATCTTGAAAATTTAATACAAGGTTTCTTATAAGTTGTTACTTAACTCATAAAAAAAAATCTAAAATCGTAAGTCACAATTTTTTTTTATAAGTGCTCAAAGTTCCAATTTATCCGAAATATGTAAAAATTGCGAAAATTTGCAAGTTATTTTGTAGATAAAAATTTATAAAGTTTTTTCTGTTCATACTTAAGGTTCAAATTAAACTCGTTATTGTTGTTCTTGCACAAATGTGTACATGATTATTAGCAAATATAATTTAAATTTTTAAGAATAACATTCGCTTATGTATGTAATAATTAACCCATATAAACCTATATACTTATGTAATATAGTATAATTGACAATACAAAATAATTACCATAAAGATGTGTATAGTAAGCAATAAGGCCAGGTGCACATTGAGACGCAGGCTACGCAGCACAGTCCATTGTTAGTCACAAACATGAGTGATCATATGATAACCGAAAATGTAATAAATTTAAGTTCTGGATCAGATTCTGATGACAAATTTGATAAACTTATTTCGTTATATTCGTTAATTAAACAAAAAATATCGTGGAAAAGTATGAGTAGTTTTATAAAAAAAAGAAAAAAGTCACGGTGAATTCAATTTGTCGTCGGAATTGTTTGACAAACAATTTTTGAACTACTTTCGCCTAGACAGAAATAAATTCAATGAAGTTCTTCATTTAATACGAGGTATTATTTATTCATTTGGGTGTAATGACATTGCAATGTCTAACGGCTTCGATTAAAGTCTCTTCCATCGTAATTTTTAAAAAATCTTAACTTAATTAACAAGTTTAATAAGTTAAGTTTAAAATTATGTAAACTCATAATTTCCAAAGCTCGTGGTACGTGTGCAGTAATCTGTGTCACGAACACTGCGTGACGCAGGCCAACACAGGCACAGCACTGCTCTGCCCTGCCCTGCCTCCCAATATGCGCTAATACATTCTAACTAATAGATTACAGAAAACTGCGCTGCGCTGTGCTGCGTCGCCTGTGTCTCAATGTGCGCCAGGCCTAATATATTGAGTAGTGGAAAAATTTAACTACGAATAAATTATAATTGTTAAGTCGAAAAATAACAGTAATGCCAGTTGTATTACAGTAGTTCAATGCGATTATTTTAACTTTCGACATAAACTTTTACTTTAACTTCTATGTATTTGTATTTGTTTATTTATTTCATTGTTGAAACAGTTAAAAATTATAATTTAGTTATATATTATAAGTATTTTATCACTCGCTCCGTGACTGTTGTCCGCAACACACGTATCAGTTACATGCACGCATATTCATTTGTTTCTCAAGTCTTACCTAATCAAATTAATTGTGAATGGTGTCAAAAAAATCCGGATATCGGCCTGTGTATCCCACTTCCGTCATCGCCACGGAATTTCAGCATCTCAAGTCTAAATCATCCAAAAACTGGTAATTATAATTGCTATACTCGTACGTCTATACGGTATCTACTTAATTAATTGCCGTCCGCGCTCCCCGGCATCGCCGGCGGCAGCTATTTATCTAATCTAATCCAAGTCGCGATAACGACAGTACGCACAATGAACCGCAATAACAATGTTAATATAACTGATTCGAAAAATAAAACCTCAAATAGAAATAAAACAAACTCAGCGTCGTCCAGTCGTATACAGAGTGCATCAAGTGATGTGTTCGAAAATTCTGATATGGACATAGACGTAACCGTAAAAAAGTCTAGCAAAACCGGTAGGAATCTTTCTTCCTCTGTCGAACCTTCCACAAGCAAAATAGCTAAGACGACCCAAAAAAGTATATTTTCAACAACAAATAGGTACTCCTGCCTTGCTGCTGATGACAACCCAGAGATAGCGTTCCCATCTCAGAATCTATCAAACGAAGTATCAGACGATGCTAGTGAACCCGTCAAACCTCCACCATCTCCACCACCTATTATGGTTCAAGGGTTACTTGACTTTGTTGCGCTTCGCAACGATTTTCTCAAACTGCTTGGTGCCGAAAATTTCTTATTCAAATCATCCACTAATGATTTAAAAATCCTCACTAAAAATTCCGACTCTTATAGAGCTGTGATAAAGTATTTAAATGCAAATAAAGCCGAATATCACACATACCAACAACGTGAAAACAAAGCTTTTCGTGTTGTTATACGTAATATTCATCCTTCTACCCCATTAAATGAGATTGGAATCGCCATTCAAGAAATTGGCTTCACAGTGCGTCAAGTTGCTAATGTCCGTCACAAAATTACAAAAACAAATTTGCCTCTCTTCTTTGTCGATCTGGAACCAGCTGAGATCAACAAAGATATATTCCACGTAACGTCCATTCTTCACACCAAAGTTCGTATCGAAGAGCCATATAAACGTAGGGAAGTAATACAATGCCAAAACTGCCAGAAATATGGCCACTCCAAAAGCTATTGCTCACACCCACCTCGCTGCGTCCGCTGCGCTGAACTTCACACATCTTCATCTTGCACCAAATCCATAGAGCAACCTCCAACGTGCGCTCTCTGTGGAGGAAGTCATCCGGCAAATTACCGCGGATGTACCGTTCACAAGGACCTACAGAAATTTCACAATAATTCCAAAGCTACAACTAAACAAAATGTTAATTTAAATTATAATGTAAATAGGGGTAAAACTGCTAGCGATGGAACACTCTCTGATCAACCTAATATCAATTTAAACAATACCAAGGAATTCCCAAGCCTTCCGACAAACGCTTCCCACCCACAAGATAGCAAAAACAAACCAAATTACTACAAAAAAAATCATTTCAATTCAAATATGTTTAATACTCAACCCGATAACAATCTAACCTCTCAATTTTCCTCATTCTTATCAGAATTAAAATTAGTGGTAAATCCTTTAATCCAACTTCTCACTACTGTTATAAACAAACTAGTCCTAAAAGATGATAAATAGACAATCGAACGTAAACTCCCTTAGAATTTTTCTTTGGAACGCAAATGGTCTTAAACGTCATGAACCTGAACTACTCAACCTATTCACAGAAAAACATATAGATATTGCACTTATCTCAGAAACTCACTGCACTTCAAACTCTAAAAATTTTTTCCCCGGGTACAACATTTATCGAACCGACCACCCTGATGGCTCTGCCCATGGGGGCTCGGCCATTATAATTTCAAAAAAAATACAATGCCAACCGTTACTTAATTACAAAACTAACACTATTCAAGCTACAAACATCTTAATTACTCTGAATCATATTCCCACAACTATATCCGCAGTCTATTGTCCTCCAAGGCCTGCAATATCATCTGAACATCTCTCCCAATTTCTGAACTCACTTGGCCGCTCATTTCTTATAGGCGGTGACTTCAATGCCAAACACTCGCAATGGGGCTGTCGGACCGATAACACTAGGGGTCGGTTGCTTCAAAATATTATATTGAACACAAGAATTACATTCATATCTCCTCCGGGGCCTACTTACTGGCCTTCCCACCAAAACCGGCACCCCGATATTTTAGATTATTTTCTCACCACAATCCCAAGACACATTACTCATTCCATAAAAAATCTAGCAGATCCAGCATGTGACCACAGTCCAGTTCTTCTTAATCTGAATTGTGAGATTTACCACAATCCTCCCCGTCCTTCCTTAGCGAAAGGACCAGTCAATTGGAGTTCCTTTTCAAAAAATCTAGAAAATGACACTAATCTTAAAATCTCACTTAAATCAAACGACCAAATCGACGAAGCAGCGCAAAACCTAACCACCTCAATCCAAACCGCCGTTTTCAAAGCATCGTATGTCACAAATACACCTGACATTTCAAAACATAATATCCTTACTCCCCAAATCCAAAAATTAATAGTAAAAAAAAGAAGGGTCCGCTCGTTGTGGCAAAGATCCAACCTGCCTTCTGACAAACGACTATTAAATAATCTATCAAATTTAATCAAAAAACTCATAATAAAACATAAATCCAACTTTTTCCAAGAAAAATTTCAATCACTTAACTCTAATGACGGTTCTCTATGGAGAACTACCAAAAATATTCTCAAAATCAAAGAACAAGCTACACCGCTCAATGGTCCAAATGGAGAGCTAGCGATCTCTGACAAAGATAAAGCTGAACTTTTTGGAACCCATCTTTCAAATATATTTATGCCACATCCTAATGTTAATCCTGAATCTACTCACCTCGACAATATTGCCAGATTTATTGATAGTCCTTTACCAATGTCTCTCCCAGCAAAACACACATCCCCAAATGAAATCAAACACTTAATTAGCAAACTAAAGCCAAGGAAGTCACCCGGATACGACTTAATTACAAACAAAATATTACAACACTTACCCAATAAAACTTTATTACTTCTCACATTTATTTATAACTCCATGTTAAGACTCTCTCACTTCCCTCCAATCTGGAAATTTTCTATAGTAATACTTATACATAAACCTGGTAAACCCAAACACCTACCGTCATCCTATAGACCTATAAGTCTACTACCAGTTTTAGCTAAACTATTCGAGAAAATTATCATCAAAAGAATTAGACCACTCATTCATTCAAACAATATAATACCCCACACACAATTTGGCTTCAGGACATCTCACTCGACAATACATCAAATACACAGAATTACTGATAAAATTCAAACTTCATTCGAAAATAAAGAGTACTGCCCAGGAGTTTTTCTAGATGTGGCCCAAGCCTTTGATAGGGTTTGGCACGTCGGCCTCCTATACAAGTTAAAATTATTCCTCCCAGCTCCCTACTATCTAATAATCCAATCCTACCTCTATGATCGTACATTTGCAGTTCGGCAGGGCGACTCAATATCCTCCTACTTTCCAATCTCTGCCGGTGTTCCACAAGGAAGTGACTTATCACCCGATTTATTTAACATATATACATCAGATATTCCAAAAACAGCAAACACAACCATAGCAACTTATGCAGATGATACAGCTATACTCTCCTCCAATCCAGACCCTATTTTATCCTCAAACTATCTCCAAAATCACCTCAATTTAATAAACACCTGGGCAACCAAGTGGAAAATCCTAATAAATCCCGATAAATCTTTCCAAGTGCCATTTACACTGCGCAAACACAACCTACCCTCGCTCCAACTTCAAGGAGTCGAGATTCCTTCATCAAATCAGGTAAAATACTTAGGCATTTTACTAGACAAAAGATTGACATGGGGACCTCATCTTAAGTCCAAACGTAAAATTCTTAACTACCGCCTTCATCTACTCAGGCCGATTCTTAAATCCAAACTATCGATACACACAAAGTCCACATTGTACAAGTCTCTACTCAGGCCCATTTGGGCGTATGGTATGCAAATCTGGGGATGTGCCAAACCCTCCCAAGTCCGCACTATCCAAGCCTCCCAGTCCATCACTCTCCGGCTAATAGCCTCGGCCCCATGGTATGTAACAAATGAAACCCTACACAATGACTTAAGAATTCCAACAGTTGACCAACTAGCTAAATCATACTACAAAAGATTTCACTCCAAACTACAACACCATCCCAATCCTTTAGTCACTCACCTTGCATCACGTACTCTTCCTGACAACCCACCACGCCGACTTAAAAGAAATTGGTGCCGCGACCTATTAAATTAATGAATTAAATTAATGAACAAAAAAAAAAATAAATTACTAGAGGGTACCATCGCTGGATGATTTCCCTCATCATGTGCCTCAAGTGTATTTTTATATTTATGTATATAGTGTTATATCATTTATCCATTTTACTTATTGTGTCATATTGTATACAGATTGTAAATTTTCTAAAAATAAAAAAAAAAAAAAAAAAAGTATTTTATAATGATGTATATAATACGACGGCCAATGGGTCACCTCGCCTAAATAAATCATAGGTACTTACCTACAGGACCGGCGAGAGGGTGGGGTAGTATGGGCTAGGACCCCGGGGCCCGTACCTATGAAAGGGCCCGTCGTCTCAGCTTTTTAATCAAAATTATTTTATAATGTTATTTGCTGTAGCATGAGATGCAAATTTTAATATTTTTATTGTACTAAAGTATGTACAAGTAATATCTTGGCCAAACAAGTGTTAGGGGGCTTGGATCTGATCAGCCCCGGGGCCCCCAAAAGCTCTCCACGGCCCTGCTTACCTACGACTTACCTGTATGGTATGCTGGTATGACGAGGAGTCTTACTTCTATGCATTAATTAATTTAATTAATGCCTAATTAATTATGTTATAATCAATGGTTTAACAGTGATAATTTAGAATTTTATTAAGGATATCCATTTTTATTACCTAGAAAATTATAGGTTTTTCAAAAAAAATTTTTTATGTTGAGAATTAAAAAAATAATTTCATAATGACGTGTTTAATAAAACCGAAAAGCATTTAATAATTTTATAATTCTTGTCACATTATACCAAGCCGTAAACGAAGATCGTAAATACAAAAAATGTTGTTCATTTTTCGTTTTCGAGACTTCGTTCATATTATGCGCTCTGAAAAAATCTTCTGGCCCAGAAGAGTATGCAAGTGAATAGCTGCTTATGGACAAACGGAAATTTAAACTGCAAATTCTATTGTGGGGCTGAGGGGGATATTAAAATGTACTAGTTTTAAATTGAGGAACATATCAAAATGTATGTTTCACAACTCAAAGAGTGTCAATCAGAGATTAATGCATGCAAAAAGTCAGGTGGTGAGGTTTGAAAAAATATCATAATTTTAATAATGTTGTTTATTAATCTTTAATGATAAATACATTAATGGTAATAATAAAATTGCGTGGGAAGGTCGTCTTCGCAGCGAATAGTCCGGTGGTGAAGCGATCGTAGCGAATAGTCCGGCGGCGAAACAGTACGGTGGCGAAACGGTCTGGGGCGAAGTGGTCCGGCGGCGAACCGGTCTGCGGCGAATAGATCCGCGGCGAAACGGTCGCGGCGAAATGTCCAAGACCCTTTGAAAACATCATTAGGAAACGAACTTCTTCAGTTTGTTAGTTTGGTCAATTTATATCAAAAATATTGTGGAAAAGATGAATCATGGGAATTATTTTTGTTCAGACTACTTAGCGAAGATGATTTAAAAGTTACTATTCCAAATGTAAACATTGCTTTGCGTATGTACTATTGTATATTGTATGTACTATTGTGTATGTATTATTGGTATCAAACTGTAGTGGAGAACGCTCGTTTTCAAATATGAAAATTGTAAAAAATAGATTGTGAACTACTGTACCAACAAGGCACCTACGGTCGAAACGGTTGGCCTCGATTGGCGACTGCACTCAGTGGCCCACGCAGGGGGGGTTAAGGGGTTGTAATATTTAAGTTGTTTTCGTTGGTGTTCGAAAATACATCGTCACTTGAAGCACTCTGTATACGAGATGTATTAGATTTGGTATGGTTAGAACTGTTATTATTACGATTTAGATTAGCATTACCATTTTTTGACATTGTTCGTTCGTTATCGGGTTACGTAAAGCCTCGATTACACTGAGCGATTTTGCACGCTGATCGCCAGCGAATTAACTCGCTGCGACTGAAGTCGCTCAATGTAATCGGTCTAGTCGCTTACTCGCCGCGTGTTGAATACTCGCTGCTCGCCCGCGATTAAAGTTGACAGCCGGGCTACTTTAATCGCTAGTCGCTGGCGTTTTTACACTCAAGCGATTGAAATCGCTCAATGTAATCGGCCTATCTGGCAAAATCGCCAGTGTGCCAGCGAGTAGTGACTGGTCGAAATGTCGAAGGCTGTAGTTCGCGCGGCAGTTGTGATTTCTCGTTTATTGCGATAGGAGTTGGAAAAGAAGAGCGAGCGAGTTTAATCGCTCAATGTAATCGGACAAGTCGCTACACTCTCACACGCGCGTGACTTTAATCGCAGACACGCTGCGTGTAAAATCGCTCAGTGTAATCGAGGCTTAAGAGAAGAGATTACGGCTACCGCCGACTGTGACAGTCAGGGAAACCGTGTGTGTGTGTGTGGCAGATTAATTATAATATTACCAGTTTTTTGTAGATTTCTAGTCGAGAAGTGATATATTCACACGAGGAAGATTCGGGTTGAATCAGATTTCCCACCTGCTGTAGTAAAATCAAATCTTTTCGTAAACTCGGTTTTAAGAAAGAAAACGATTTATGTTCAACAGATAGGGCACATGTGCAGCGGACGACATTCGCGTAGCGACTTATTTTATTTTATGATGGCAAATAGGTACGAATAATATTAATGTATCGAATACCTAGTGATTTTAACCGTGTAATGAATGGACGAAAACGTTTATAGTGACTTCTTTAAATCATTGCCAGGATAATGTAAATTATTATTAAATTTAATATTGTAATTTTATTTATTAAAGACTAGATAATAAAAACATGTGTAAATATAAGATTATTATTTTTTTAAATATGATTATGTTGTAACCCTCTCCGAGGTCTAGGTTAAAATTTACAAATATTACAAGTTTGAAATATGAATAACTAGTATTGAATACCTATATAGTATCATTGATTACAGAATAGTCTATTCTATTATCAATGCTATTATCTATAATGCGGTAGATACATGATAATGTTATGTCATTATTATTTATCTCCATTAAAAATATGGCCTTTGAACATTATTCTGTGCTTTGAATAAATATAAATTTGATAAAACAATGTAAATTGAGGGAAGATTTTTTACAGTTTGTTGAAGTAAAAAATATGAGTGGGAAGGTATTAGCTGATACAATATTACAAAACCTTCAATCTTTAGGAATAGAAACAAAATATATAGTTGGACAAGGATATGATGGAGCAGCGACCATGTCTGGAATGTTTAATGGTACCCAATCTCATATAAGAAAAAAATATCCAATGGCGTTATATATTCACTGTAGTTGCCATTGCTTAAATTTAGCTGTGTTTTTGCTTGTCAAAATTCTGAAATAAGAAATTGTATGGGTACTATGCAGGCAATTTGTAATTTCTTAGGATATCCTAAAAGATTAAATATTCTCCAGTCTACAATAACAAAGATATTTCCAGGTGAAAAATCACAAAAGCTAAAATCATTTCGCCCCACCAGATGGGTAGAGCGCCATGATGCTGTCATGCTATTTTATGAATTACAGCCTGCAATTATATCTTCTCTAGAAGAAATTTCTTCTTGGACAGACGTTGATACATCATCAACAGCTTATCAACTTTCAGCTTCAATAGAACAATCTAAGTTCCAAGTATCTCTCATGATTTTAGTTAAATTATTTTCAATATCTGTGCCACTGAGTAGACTTCTACAAACTGAAAGTTTAAATTTAAAACAATCTCTTTCTTTTGCCAATGTTACTCAAAATACACTAAAAGATATTCGTGTGAATGCTATTGAAGAGTTTAGTAAAATATTTAAGTCTGTTGAAACATATTGTAATAAAATTGGAATTGATGCTTGCATTTCCAGAATATCAGGTCACCAAACACATAGAAGTAATGTAGCCACAAACAATCCAAAAAGTTACTACCGTGTTACAATATTTATTCATTTCTTGGATAATTTTATAGATCAACTGAATGATCGATTTTTATCACACGAGAACATATTAAGCAGCTTCACTTGTTTATTTCCTAATTCTGACTTTAAAATTAGCAATGATATCGAAGAAAGTTTTAAACTACTTTCAGAAATGTATAAAGATATAATATATGAAAATAATTTGGGTGATATAAGTGAATATTCGAGAAATGCTGCATTACAATTATGACAAAATAGTTTTAAGCACCAGTCAGAAATTATTCAAACAAAACAAAATGTTACAGACCTGTACTTTCAGTGTGATCCTCATATATATCCAATAATTTCAAAATTGCTGCAAATATTTATTACTTTACCAGTTACCACAGCCACTGGAGAACGGTCGTTTTCAACACTACGACGTATTAAGACCTACTTAAGAAATACAATAGGACAAAATGGGCTTAATAGTTTAACTTTATTAAATATTCATAGGGATATAGAAGTTGATCCGAATGATATAATTAATGAGATAAGTAAATCATCAAATAAAAGATTGAAGTTAAATTTGTAAATTCTTAATTTTTTAATTAAATATATTGTTAAGTTTAAGTATATTACGTCATATTATAATTTATTTTTAAACTAATAGTGTATGTATAAAATTTGAGTCAAAGTTACATGATTAAAATTATAAAGGATTTACATAATTTTGTTAATTGTAAAATGTGTTGTATTTTTACTTTGACAAACCCCCCCCCCCACCGAAAAAAAATCCTGTGTGCGCTACTGGCTCCAATATGGCTAGATATTATGTATAATTACCATATAAATATAATAATAATATAACTATTGTATTTTTTAGATTTATTTGATTTTAATTTGCTAGCGTATAAGACTTGTTATTTTATTTAAGAGAGTTTTTTTAAACATAAATTAATACAACAATTGATAATATTTTCAATCTTTATTACTCACAACATAATAAATATTTAAAAACCACAAAAATCTTACATATAAATCTCATAAACTTGGTGCAATCCATAGATTTAAACGCAAAGTTTCTCGTTTTAATAAGAAATAATCTCAGTTCAGCTTCTACCGTCGTAGCGTACACGCATCGCGCTCGTTAGTGTTATCGCACAGTTATGCCTACCTTTAGTATTATTATCGCTCAAGACGGTGTTTATATTATCTATATAAAAACCGAACATGTCGCGTCTTAATACTCCTAACAAACGTAATCTATCTTCTACCTCGTCAACCTCGTCGTCGCCTAAAGCCGGTGACAAAAAATCCAAAATTTTCGTTTTCACTAACAAATATGCCGCTCTTGCGGACGATTTCGATTCATCAACTGAAGTCTTCAGCCCTCCTCCAGTACCAACCTCACCTTCTAATCAAGATGCAGTTACGGTTGACTAAATCACCGGTTATACAGCCCCTGGATGTCGAGCATCTGAAGTCTCCTCCAATATTCGTCAAAAATATTGCCAACTTAAAAGCGCTCAAGAATGACCTTATCCGTATAACAGGGCCGGAAGGGTTCACCTTATCTGCATTCAACGATGTTTTAAAAATAAAAACTCCAAAGTGCAAATATTACTTACAAATTATAAAGTATCTCATGGATGAGAATAAGGAGTATTCTTTCCACACTTTTCATCCGCGTCATTTGCGCCCAATTAAAGCAGTCATTCGCAATAATCACCATTCCACAGCATTAGAAAATATTGAAACCGCTCTATCTGTGCTGGGTTTCTCAGTCGTAAGTGTATCCAATTTTATTAATAAGACCAAGAATTTGCCACTACCTCTTTTCGCTATTGAGCTTGAGAACAATGAATTTAATAGAAATATTATTAATGTCTCAAATTTACTTAATTTTGAAATTATCGTTGAAAAACCAAGACTAAGAAAGGCTCGAGGTCACCCTCAATGTAAGCGGTGCCAATCCTATGGGCATACGTTGAAATATTGTTGTCACCCTCCTCAATGCGTGAAATGTGGCCAGGATGATTTCACTGAGGAGTGCGTCAAGCCGCGTGATCTACCGACAAAATGCGCTTTGTGCGCTGGTGATCACACTGCCAATTTTAAGGGTTGCCCGTCGTATAAAAAGCTCGCTTTGTCCAAAAACAAGAAATCAGCATTCCGTTGTAACAGCAATACAAATGTGCAAACACCTTCAAAGGTTTCGTCAAACGAGGTCCCAGGTGATCATGCTCGGCAGCTTCCAAGGAAATCCTATGCTGCGGCAATCAAAACGGTTACTTCTTCCATGGATTCCATCTCAAATGTTTTATCTGAATTTATTTCCAATTTTAACTCTTTAATTACCCCACTAATTAATCTTCTTACGGAGGTCATTAACAAACGTTTCTGTCCGTAGGGTAGTGGTTTTTTTTTCTACTTTCTATTTAACTTTACATTGTATTATTGTATCATCTATATATATATATATATATATATTACTTTATATCACGATTTACTCACTAATCAATAAATCCCTACAGTACAATAATATTATTATCATAGACATATAAAACAATATTGTTTTATATGTCTATGATTATTATTGTATTTATACATTATATATTATGTCCATCATAGTGTAAATACGTGTTAACACCCGTTAACTGGGGATGATAACGTCTTAGGCTGCGGTCACAGTGGCACCGACGTCAGTGAAACTCGCCCGATTATTTTAAGTAAAGTAAATATAATACAAGTGGTCTCAGTGCTTCCGACCGCATCGGCCGATTACGCCGACGTCGGTTATCCGAAATTCAATTTCGTTTGTTTTTATCAGCCGATTCAGTCGACGGATTCAGTATAAATACAAATATTATAAGTTATAAATTATTATCAATTAATAATTTTGACTGCTTTTGGATTTTTTCTCTTATATTTTCCAATATACATATAATAAAAAGTTGATTGAGTCATTCTCATATAAATTAAAAAACCTTCCTCGTGTTCCAACAGTCGGCGAAACAATGTGTGGAATTCTCCATCGGCCGACGTCTGATGCACTATGACCATCCTATCGGCCTATAAAATCGGCCGACGTCTAACGAAAAGTATCGGCCGGCCGGCGTCGGTACCACTGTGACCACAGCCTTAGGTCTAAGCGGTCGGGTAGCTTAGTGGAAGAGCAATCGCACGGCAAGCGAGAGGCCCGGGTTCGATTTCCGGTCCAGCGGCTTGATTTATGATGCTAAATCTCGCTATATCTCGCCCCGAAGAAGTTAACATACGTATGATCATTGATTATAAATACTAGTATTTATAATCAATGGTAAAACGAATGAAACGGTCGAATGACAGTCTCAATTCTAATAGATGGGGGGGGGGGGCAAATAAAAGTTCGGGGAATCCATTATCGATAATGGTTACTATACGAGACTAGTCTCTGATACGTTATTCGTTGCGTATATTTGTGTAGTGCTTCATCTTGTACATTAGGTCTTGTGGCGTTTTTAATCTAATATTGAAATTATAGAATCAAAACATTTTACATAAGATAATTTAACCCTATTACCCTTTTTACCCTTTTTCTAACCTTTCATCTTAGAAAATGTTTTTATCAGTTCTTTAGTGTCCATTTGTTCTGATTCGTTGGCTTCTATAGCTGAAATTGCTAAATCGCTTAGGTATTCTTGTTCTTGGGTGCTTCTTAATTAATTTTTTATTAATTTTATTTTTGAAAATGGTCATTCGTCATTGGCTTTACGGATAGTCTCGTAAATAGGATATATACGATATACCATACAGCGATATAAGTACGTATATCCGAATCGTTATCAGCCATAATTTACCATAGTCTCTAATAATGTATAGTGTATTATATTTCTATATTTTATCTTATCGATATGATAATTGTGTCATAAATATAACTTTTAAAATTTTGCTTTTCTCTATGCACTGGCCCGCTGGATTTTACCATATTATTTTACCTTACTATTTTACCTGTACATAAACGGGAACCAATTCGGCTACTCCCCACAATAGAACTACCAGTGTACAGACTCTAAAGAGTATCCAGAAACTACAGACTCTTAAGAATCTCCAAGAACTATAGACACTCCAGAAGATGATGAATATCAGCAATTGCCTCTTAGCTGATTAACGTATTAAAAAATCTAATACAAAAATAACTGAGATACGAGTAAATCAATTCGATACTGACGCATCCGTATCTTTAGTACATTATGTTTCGGCCAATTTTAAGATAACTAGTGACATTGCTTTAACAATGAGAAGAAAATTTGGTAACACCAACCAACTGCGAAAACTATATAAACAAAACCTTTAACACTCAAGAATTAATAAGTAATTTTTTATTAATTTTCTCTCTCAATGTATATTATTCAAAGTAAGTTAATAAAGTTAACATTGCAATGTGAAACTTATAATATGATTGTTGTTATCCACAAGGATATTAGTATACAATTTTTTATTTAAGTTTTGTATGCGACTTAAACAATAAAAAATATGGTCCTCTAAAGAAAAAAGGTTGCCGACCCCGGATCTAAAATAAATATTTTTAAAGTCACATAATGTCTGTTCAAATGTTCTGTTTCACCATATGTATTTTCAAATAAGTATATTGTTTATGACATTATTTGATTAACAAGAAATTGTGTAAGTTATCTTTTTATTCCACCTTTCAACGAAAAATACTTTATAAGTCATTTTACATTGTATTTTGATATCATTTTTTTCTCAATTAAATATTGGATTTCAATACTAAATAATTTTTTGTGAAACATCGCTTCGACAAAAATCACAAGTGCATATTAGGAATACCGATTTTTTTTTAACATATTTTGTGAATATAACTATTGCTGGATTGAATTATACTTTTAAATAAAAATTAAAAACATGATAACTGGAAATATTATATTTGTAATATTGATCAACGGTATGTTATAAGATTTTAGTTTAATGGCATTTGTACTAAATTATTATTTATTTATACCAAACAAATATTTTGTCCATTAAGTATATAATAAACCTACATTTTTTTTCACATTTCTTTGACCAATAACCTGTATCCAATAACCCACTGTATCTTCATTCACTGCAGAATGTTTTGCTATAATTGAAGCACTCAATATAATCTCAACCTTACCAACGAATACATTTCTCATCGTCACTGATTCATTTTCTTGTCTTCAAGCTTTTTCTTCTATTGCTTTTAAATCCCAAATCCCTCGTTATCACTATCAGACGCATTTTATATTGTTTAACTGAATCTGGCACGGATATTCAGTTCCTATGGGTTCCGGACCACATTGGTATCGCCGGAAACGAATTCGCCGACAAATTAGCCAAATCCTCGGCATCTTTCAGATGCTCCCCAAGTACACAAATTCTATGGTCAGATTTTACTCCCTTACTTAAGTCTTGGACATCCAACCTTTGGCTTAAACACTGGGGATCACTCCCACTCCACTTCGTCACAGGGTATAGAAACATATCCCCATCCATCCTACCAGTACCCGGGTTTCACAACCTTAATCTCTCTAGGAAAAATATATCTTCGTTCTCCCGTCTTCGTCTTGGCCACACACTACTTCCTTTCCATTCTTTCAAACTATCATTGAACGATTCTCCTCTCTGCACACTCCACAATAACCCTATGATTTGTGATATAAGCATAGATAATACATATATTATATATAATATTATGTATTATTTATGGATATAAGTCACCTACTCTTCTCCTGTCCCAGTCTGTCAACTCAACGAGACCAACTTATTTCCCGTTTAAACCTTTCCAATATTCCTATCGATACCAAAAATATCTTTTCAACTCAACAAAAAAATATTATATTGTACATTTTATCTTTCTTCTACCATACAGGCTTTTTAATCTAATCAGATATTTTCTTTTCTTTCTTATTATAAGTTAATAATTTCACACGTCACTTGATTTTTTAAACTAATTGTAACACAACGTTTAAATAAAAAAAAAACATTATTCCAGGTTATTTGGTTTTTTTTTTTAATTTTAAATTTAACCAAGTTTGTGTAAGATGAAAGGTGTTGGGAATAGATAACTAATAATTTATCTAGATATAAAGATAAAGATGACTATACTAATTCTTATCTAGATACAGATAAAGATAGTTATACTAAATTTCATCTAGATAAAGATAAAAATAAGTTAATTTTTATCTAGATAAATATGAGATAATTTCATGTTTGATTTTGAAAATATTCAGGATACTACAGCCTACAGATATTAGGTAAAAAATTCATAATTAAAAACATTTTAAAATAAATATCATTTTTTAAACTTATTTCAAACATTATTTAACATAAAATATAAAATAATTTTTTTTGAAATAAACTTCATCAGAAGATTGTCATCTTGTCAGTTATTATCTGTGTAATAGGTATATGATGTACAGAAAAATGTAAAAATAAAAATATAAAAACATTTTAAATTTTCAAATTTTATTTTTATTCTATTTAAATAAATTATCTAGATTAGTACTCATAGATAACAAGATTTTTATCTAGATGAAGATAAAGATAACTGAGTGTAAATTTATCTAGATAAGATAAAATATAAATAATTTTTATCTAGATAACTTATCTAGATACATTTATCTAAATATTTCCCAACACTGAAGATGAATAACATTTTTAGTTTTTATTATTTCTAGAGTTTAAAGTTTTTTCTTCATCGCGATAAACCTTATAAATTTGATACATTTTGTAAAATGTGGAATCAGGTTTAAAAAATTAATGATAGCCGTTATTAAATATTATAATATCTATAAATACAATTTAGAATCTATAAAATTGTATTTAAGTCGTCAAGAATATACATTTGAATTTAATGTTTTAGATATTTATTTATACTTGTTCTCTACAACTTTAATAAGATCTCATGAATTTAAAATTGAATATTTTATGAAATTCTAATGAGATTTATAAGGACGGCAAAGACATAAAATGTGGTACTTCATTGCAGACTCATATGCAATATGGTTTAAAAATCTCATGCCGACTACACATTCAATTTTTTACTTCGATGTGTAACATATAAATTTATTGTTTTTTAAATATATTTGACTTTATTATGAAGAATTACAATCTATACATCGAGTATTGTTTTTTATAATGTTATTTTATGTCCTTAATAAACATTTAGCTGTTACAACGCATGCCAAGGAATTAAAGCAGAAGGATCTAGAATGTATGTATTTTCAAATGGACACTTTCTTTTATTTTATAAATACATTTAAGTATGTAAATGTAATTAACCTGTTGACTGCCATGGGTGTATTTCGTACCTTCCCACAAACGCTATGAGTACAAAATATTGTACTTGCATTGTATTTTACTTTGACGCCACGTGTACAGAAATGTGAACACGTTTGCGCTGTATAGAATAGGGAAATTGATTATGTGGTCTCCTGCATCCGTTTTTTTTTTATTTAGCGAAAAAATATGACAATTTCTTAAAACCTTATTTATTAAAAAATAAAAATACACAAAATTGCGATTAACTACCGTGGCGTATGAGGCACAACAACACAAATTGGCGTGGCCTCATAGACAAACATGCTGTGTACATAATAATGCACTCATCGCAGTCAACAGGTTAAGTACATTTTGATATATATATATATATATATATATATATATATATATATATATATATATAAGTCTCAACGAAAACAGTAAGCTAACTAATACAATTTTTCAACAACATATTTAAAATTCATACGTTATAAAGAAGGTTATATTTTTCTAACATAAGCTTATATTTTAAGATAAAAAGTTTTTATGTATATTAATAATGTATAATGTATAATAATGATAACTGTTTCGAATTGATGTTTCATCAGATTTTTACCTGGAAACAAGAATAAAACTAGATTCCTTTTTGTTTAATATAGTTATTAGCACTTTTTATTATACAAGCTTCAATTATGGAATCGAGTTAACGGCAGTTCGATACTATCGATTTCGCATCTATTCGATAACTTACTAGAAGAGAAATATATTGTAACCACCGATACCATGAGACATGGGGGCGTACACCGTTTGGGCGAGGGTTTATTCAACTAATACTACCATTTGGGCGAATAGATATATACCGTTTGGACGAGGATTATTTAACTAAAAATACCGTTTGGGTGGTATAAAAATACTTATAATTTACATTCAACAATTAATTAAACAAAATTATATAAAATATAAATAATTAACAATAAGTTTTATTTAAAAAATATATTGATATGAATATTGATAATATTATTAATACATTATAAAACTATATAGGTAGTTAGTAATCTACAGTCAAAAAATTATAAATACAATTACATATAATATTTTAAAATAATCTATTGGCTTTGTATGAAAATGCTCATAATATACATTCAACAATTAATTGATCAAAATCATATAAAATATAAATAATTAATAATAAGTTCTGTTTAAAAAAAAAATATTGATATTGATATTAATAATATTATTATTTATAAGCAGGAAATAATCTATAGTTAATATAGTTAATATAAATAATAAAATAAAATTACAGATAATATAATTATTAGTAGTTTTTAAAGCAATCTATTGGCTTGATATATTAAACCTAGACATTTTATGTATTATAATTAATTAATTTAAGATTAATAATGATTAGCAATAATATCATCATTATCTGTCATCAGGTTTTTACCTCGCTCATGTAAAAATAATTTCACTCGCCCAAACGGTACGTATGATAGTCGCCCAAACGGACTATTATTTTTTTGGTCAAAATTATTACCTTCGCCCAAACGACAACTGCCCAGACATGGGTTGATAATACGCAATTAGAAGAATATGCACTGTAATTGCATATAATACATAAAATCAAAAATTTACTAAATACTGAACAATAACTCTATGTAAATCTTTAGTTTAATAAACGGGGAAAAAATTCCTAAGTTATTATAAACAGTCCAAACTTGAATTTTTCTTACGATTTAGCAGTCGAATTTAAATATTTTTGCATTGAAATTTTGAGCAGTAAAGTAAGGATGTATGATCTTAGATCATTCAGAATGATGATAATATGATTGATAACTTGTTTGGTAAAAAGCATAACTGCATTAATTTCAACATTATGTAAATCATTATTGCGTGTCATCACCAGTGACGTAGACAGGGGGTGTTTTGGGTGTTTTAACTCCCCCCCCCATTGTCTATCCAATTATAATAAATTTATTCTTTATATTATTGTATATTTATTTTAACAATAATAAAAAAAAATATATATATAAATAGTTTTTATATTGAGGTGTTTATAACATATAATTATAATATTGTATATTCTCAAGTTCACAACTGAACTTTGTTCTTAAATAAATCAATTGAGCAACAAATCTAATGAAAGCTGAAAAAAAACTAAATTTAATTTACCCTTAAACCCCCTCCTCCTTGAGAAATCTTGCCTACGCCAATGGTCATTACTAAGATCATACATTTCTTGTTATATTTATAATTAATTTAATATTAAGCTATACTTATCTACAATATCTTGAATTAATATGTCAATAAATACACAAGTATTAACAAACTTCTAATTATAATTAGTTTGTAGTAATATAATATATTCGATGAACCGAAAGCACATTGTACAGTTGCTCAATTAATATTTCACTTCATTTTAACCATTGTATTTGATCTTGTTAAATGTTTTAATAGCCCTATTGTACAGATTTAAAAATTCGAAGACGATTCAGATTGACAACAAGCCCATTACAAATAGCTCAACAAGCATTCCAATATCAGAGGCAATAACTAACCGTAAATATTTTATTTTGTCGTTAATCATGTCACATTCAGAATCTCAATAATTAACTTTGATTTTAAATTTTAAATTTTATGCTACTTAAAATAAGTAATTTTCACTTATTTTTAAACTAAAAACCAAAATATTTAAACAATACAATTTATCATAAATTCAATATCAAAAAAAAACGTTAACGTCTGTTGACTATATTTAAGTATATATTTATTTTTTCGATGCAATTCTAAACATCAGTCAAAATATCGTCATGCGTTCATAGGCAATTTAAAATAAACAAAATAATTTTTTTAATTACAAAACTACATTCAAAGTATATATATATATATATATATATAAAGCTGAGAAATATTTACAATCCTGATGATTTGAATAATGCTTACCTCTGCTGGTACGATGTTAATGCCTAGATTAATAATTTTTAACACTTTTATTTACTTTATCAAATATTATCAGTATATTAAATGTATATTTAATTTAATTTTTTTTAATATAATACAAGCGATATGAATACATCTTTTCATATATCTCAAGTATCAAGGACATTAATAATATAATAATCCAATAATTAAACAAAACATTTTATTAATATTTTTTTTTTTTTTTTGTAAAATCGCAAAACTCTGACAGTTATTTCAGAATAATTTGGATTTAAAAATAAAACAATAAGAAAATTTATAATTTTCTTTACAATCAAAACTCTAATATTAAGAAAGTTTATTATAATACCTAAATTGCAGCTTATGTGTGTACTAAACATAGACCTTAAATAGATTAATATTCATCTCAGATTTTCCATGCCAAACATTAACTTTTTTTACACTTATAGATTCACATATTTAAATAATAATTATGGTGTACTTATATTTTATAGAAGAATTAATGAACGATTGTAGACAATCTCAAGTGGATGATACAGGTTTACGTTTAAAATATATTTTCATCGTATAATTTTTTAATATTACAAATTATACAAATTATAAATTATTTAGTTGTGATACCTCATTATTAATAAATAATACTTTTTGTAAGCTGTATATAAGGAATCCGAATGCTCAATTTTTTTTTTTTTATTGTAAATCATATTAATCACTAACGCCCAAATTATTATGCAAAAATATTATTTAATATGTACATAGTTAAGCACACAAAAATTAAACAATATTTAAAAAATATGCAAAAAGATTTAATTTTATGTGATAAAAAATTATTACAATTAGGTATATTTTATCTTACAAACAGTGCTTGACTTGTTAAAAATAGTAGACATACTCTGATGACATATATTTTGCATCTCTACTTAACTAAAAACCGAACATAACCTCTTTTTGAGGGAAGATTATGCGTTTATTTATTATTTTCGGAAAGTTTAAAACAATGTGCTTATATATATTCACAGTAATTTGTAATACATTTCAAGTATCAATAACAATAACCGTATAATAATTTAATAATTAAATTAAATATTTTATGGATATTTTGTTGTAACATCGCTAAGCTCGGAACCAGTAATTTCAGAATAATTTGCATTCAAGTATTAAATAATTAGAAAATCTATATTTTTCTTTGTTATCACAACTCTAATACTATACAAGTGTAATGTGCTTATATAAGTACTATATATATGGATTATAAATAGATAACAATTGTTAGCACCCGTTCAGTGCCGCAACTAAGTTTTTTGGGCCCCGGGGCAGCAGAAGATTTAGTGCCTCAATAATCTCCCTTCCATAGGTGCCAAAATAATTTTTTTTATGGGAGGGGAGAATATTTAATAATGCTGTAAAAAAAGTCATTGTAAAATATCTCATATAGTCATGTATAATTTTAAGAATCTAGGGGTCAACCGCCCCCACCTGTATTGCCTTTCCCCTCACTGGGTGCCTATACTCCCTTCCATAATAAACCACTTTCAACCTTACCACAATTATATAAAAACCGTGATGTAATGTAAGATAATTTCTCAAATTTGTTTACATTGGTGTTCAGTAAATAAAACAAAATAACACATAAACAACAAAATTTATCATAAAAAAAAATATTTAAATACCACTTTATTAGCTGGTTTAATAATAATAACAAATTAAGGAAATCCATTAAAAAGTCGTTGTCTAGTGTAAATTATTTAATGGTACGCCCCATTTTGTACATAAGTCTTTTGCGTATTTCACAATATTGATGTAGTCATTTCTAAGACTTTGTATTGATAAAAATGATTAAGCTAATCTATCACGTGCTTTATGAAGATCCATATTGCATTGTTGTAAATGTTTTGAAACCCTATGTAATGGTCGCAATACTCTTTCCCACAAACAAAGCATTAATACAAATTGAAAAGACTCCATTTTTTTTTTTAATGAATTGGCCATATTTCATTCATTTAGCTTGTCACTTGTTAAAATAATGTTAGTTAATGATTTAAGAACATCTATATATCTTTCTTTCAATGCTGATACCGATACATATCTCGCTTCCCAACGTGTAGGGCAAACTTTTTTTAAAACTTTTTGCTTAATATTTTTAGCAAAATCTTCCTTAAAGGCTCAAATAGCCCACCTTGGAGCACTACTGCTAAAAAAATTAAAAAAGAGAACAATTAAGAAAAAATTATTAACAATTTCTGTTGATGCAGCAGCATCGCAAATAATTAAGTTTAAATTGTGGGCACAACAGTGAATGAATGATGCATTTGATACTTTCGATGAAATTCTTTGTTGTACCCTTGAATATATACCACTCATAACCGCCGCATCGTCATAACCTTGACCACGGCAATTTTGTATATCTATGATGAATGACTGTAATACATTATATATAAGTTTTTCATGATCAGCCGCTCCATGTTTTTTTAACTCGTAAAAACCAAAAAACGATTCCTTTACTTCAATTGATTTTTGTTCATAATTTACATCAACGTATCTTAAAATAATACTCAATTTGTAAATTTTTGTGATATCCTGGGTGGAATCAACTATAATTGAATAAAATTTTGCAAAAATATTTAGAACTTCAGTAGATAACAATTGAATAATTTCGTTTTGTACTTGCCAGCTAAGATATTTTATTTTATATTTATCTTCATTTAATAACTGGTATAGAACTGGGTCAAAATCTGCTAGTAATTTAACTGTCCTTAAAAAATTCCCTTCTGATAGATTTTCTTTTTTATTGCTACCTTCATTGCCTCTGCTACGTGCCACCGGCTAGATTTCAACTTGTGTAGTCGATGATGTATTTAATTTAACAAAATGTGAGACTTTAACTTTTACAATACGTTTATTTAAATAATTCAAAGTGTTATAACAATTCATAAAACAGAGTTACGTAAAGTTGCTTGCAGTTCCGTGACTAGAACTCATCTGATTAGTGTTTGATTCGGACCCTCTTTTATATGGCTCGATTGACGTCATTGGAAAGCTGCACCCGGTTGTTTGGTGATTTCCAGGAATCGGTGTGTGACCTTACACGATGCTGGCTTTGTAGAAATGCCGCACCTGGTTATCTGGTTGATTCCTTTTTATGATACTGTGGACTCGTTGCCCTTGCTAATTTGATAATTCCCAGGAATAGGTATATGACTTTATACGATGATACCTTATTCGTGGAAATTCTGCACACGGTTTATTGCTGAATCTACTTTCAACATTTGTACTTTAATAGTTTTATCTAATAGTTTATAACACACACATGATCACGATTAATACAAGGTTTATATCATTATTCTCAGTATTCTAAATATACATGTGGTCATAATATGTTATATGATGTATGGAGGCCCATAACACCTTTAAGAACAGTATTACCTTCAGTTAAAAATAAAATAATTTTAATAAGTCGAGTTAATACATTTTTCCAGAACAATGCTTTGTCATTAATCTGAATTTCTAGTTGACTGTCTATTGTTCTGTTTTTAAAGCACAGACAGCGAGTGTCAACAGCTAGGATTTGTTGTTTTGATGTTTCATGAACATTAATTTTATCGCATATGTGATGCCAGTCATTTATTCCTAAAATCCAATTATTTTTGAAATTTGTTTGAAGTCGGTTTGAAAATAACCAACAAGTTTCACAGTAAACCCAATCTAAAACTATTGAATAACATAACCACAATCTAGGAATGCGAATTCCAGATTTTACTGTTTTGAAATAGAAGTGAGGTGAAAATTTCCGATTGTAACCATTACCATTTGGAGTAAATGGTAATTCAAATGTAGTAGGTCTATATGGTCCATACAAAATAATGCTTCTTTTTAAATTAGCACTAATGACCATACTTTCATCAAAATGACCACGATCAGTTGGAAATTCTTTTGTTAAATCCAATCCTGAAGAAATTAGAACACATTTTCATAGTATCATTTTGTATGTTTTATTAAACAAAAAACATAGCAAGTAGGTACAAATCAAGTTAACTGTTTAATATATATCTTTTTAAATAATTCAATATGTATAATATCAGATATTTCATTACAATCGTTAATGACATTATTCATCAATCTACTCATAATTAAACGTTTACTAACATCGCTCTTAGTAGCATAATTATTATAAGTTTTGTTATTTACTTCTACATCATCTAATATAATACATATAAGTAATTATAATATACCTATATAGGTATATTCATACATAAATGTAGGTAAATAGCAATATTTAAGAATAACTTTCCTACTTAATTATCTTACAGTTAAATATTTAGGTATTTTTTGTATTAAATTAAAATTTAAGTAAATTATGATACTTGATTTTTCAACCTGATGATCATTTAAATCATCAATGTTATTTTTCAACAAAACTTTCATATCCATACTATTACTAACATCACAAATAACAACATCATTGTCATTAGCTTTATTATTATAAGTTTTGTAATTTACTTTTACATCATCTATAATAGTTGGTAGGTATATAATTTAATTTAACAAAGTATGTATATAAGATATAAACATTTAAAGGTAGATATAATATTTTATATGTTATATTGTATGTTAAATGACATACTTAATACTTACTGTCAATATCTAAATTAATTTTTTTTATATATGTATCAAGCGATCCTTTGGATTTTTTAAATAAAAGATCTTTTATGTATTGATTTTACAATAATGTGTGTTTTAGATTCTGAATGGAGTGATGGAATCTATTGGTTTTACAATGATGTGTATTTTAGATTCTGAACGGAGTGAAGAATGTATTGATTTTATAATGATGTGCGTTTTTTTTTTTTTTTTTTTTTTTTGTGTCTGTCGACACGATTTGGGGCAGTAAAAATGCTTCGATTTGCTTATGTAGCAACTTTTCTGAAAGGAAAGTGAATCTTTTTGGTACTTTGGGGGGTCAAAAGTAAAAAATTTTCAATATTTTTTTTAATGCGACGGGAAAAACCATAAAAAAATTTGGGAAAAACGGCAGTTTTTACGCAAAACCAATTTTTTGACATAATCAAATTTTTTATTTTGCTATAACTCAAAAACTAATCGATGTAAATACTTGAAATTTTCACCAAATGTTTAGATTAGCATTCTCTATACACCATTACATTTTATTAAGCTATTTTTTTTTTAAATAACGATAAAATTTTTTTGGCTGCCCAGAAAATCTTGAAAATTTAATACAAGGTTTCTTATAAGTTTTTCCTTAACTGATAAAAAAAAATCTAAAATCATAAGTCACAATTTTTTTTTATAAGTGCTCACAGTTCCAATTTATACGAAATATGTAAAAATGACGATAATTTGAAAGTTATTTTGTAGATAAAAATTCATAAAATTTTTTCTGTTCATACTTAAGGTTCAAAATTTTAACACGAGGTTATCAATAAGCTACTCTTCAAAAATCTTGAAAAAAATTTCTACCGGACTTAGAGAAAAAAATTTATGACTGTTTGCAATTAAAATATTTACGAAATTGCATAAAATAGCGATTTATTGTCAAACGATTTTAAATATTTTTTATAATTCAAAAAGTATAAATCGCAGATATTTAAAATTTCTACCAGCTGTTAAGATTAGTATTTTATTTATGTCATATTTTTTTCAAAATATTTTATTGATTTTTAAGCCACTTATAGGCATTTAAAATATTCGATTTTTTTACAATTTTTTTTTATAATCGGTGATAAAAAATAAAAAATTTGGCTCGTACAAAATATTTGAAAATTTAATAGAAGATTCCACAAAAGTAGTTCTTAATGTCATTCAAAAATTATTAAAATCCATAGGCACAATTTTTTTTTATAAGCGTTTGAACAGCGAATATTGACATAAAATTACATGTAAAATGTAATATAATGTAGAATGTTCTAGTCTGACAAACTATATTGCTGTATGCAACTGCCAACCCATCCTAATTGAAAAATATATTTATCGTTTCAAAATAAAATATACTTTTTACAATGTTTATAAATAACAATATATTTTATCCTAGACAAACATATGAACTCCGTTCAGAATCGTTATTCGTATACAATGATATCTATCATTGCATTCAAATTTAACAAATCCATTATAATTATGACTTATCCTATAAGCGAGGTGCACTCCACCCCTCGTGTTAATAGATGGTGCGCGGGAGATAAGGCTTCGGCCAAAAATCCGGATCTCGTGTCATTCAAAAATTATTAAAATCCATAGGCACAATTTTTTTTTATAAGCGTTTGAACAGCGAATATTGACATAAAATTACATGTAAAATATAATATAATGTATAATATTCTATACAGACAAATGATATCGGTTTTTTTAAAATGCTCTAACTCAAAAACGAAAAACCGCAACTACTCGAAATATTCACCAATTCTTTATATTATCGTTCTCTATACATGGTCAAGTTTTCAAATTATTTTGACATATTGCGACTTATTTATAGACAATTTAAATTTTTGATTTTTGTAAAATTTTTGTTTTTAAACATCTATCAAATTTAAATGGCAGACCGAAAACTCTTGAAAATTTAATACAAGGTTTATAATAAGTTAAACTTATCGTAACTAAAAAATTTTGGAGATCGTTTCACTCAAATTGTCGCTGTATGCAATTGCCAACCTATCCTTATTGAAAAATAAATTTATCGTTTCAAAATAAAATATACATTTTACAATATTTATAAATAACAATGTAATATCAGTGGCGGATCTAGGATTTTCTCATGGGGGGGGGGGGGGGGATATAAAAGATTTTTGTACATAATATGTAGGTTTATAAGCTTTATTCTACTAAATTTACAAGATTTAATTTTCTTGATGACTGTGCCATTGCATCTAATACTTCATCGGGTTTTACTTATATTGTCCTATGAACTGACAACATAGCAAGCCCATTCAATCGCTTCTACATAAATAGTATGTAGTAATAGGTAAATTAGTAATAATTGGTTACGAAATAATGAAAACGAAATAATAAAAACCGGATGGGCCTCGCTCTGCTCTACAGTTAGAGGTGGAGTGAACCTCGCTTATAGGATAGGTCATTATTATAATGGATTTGTTAAATTTGAATGCAATTGATTGATATCATTGTATACGAATAACGATTCTGAACGGAGTTCATATGTTTGTCTAGGATATAATACATTGTTATTTATAAACATTGTAAAAAGTATATTTTATTTTGAAACGATAAATATATTTTTCATTTAGGATGAGTTGGCAGTTGCATACAGCAATATAGTTTGTCAGTCTAGAACATTCTACATTATATTATATTTTACATGTAATTTTATGTCAATATTCGCTGTTCAAACGCTTATAAAAAATAATTGTGCTATGGATTTTAATAATTTTTGAATGACATTAAGAACTACTTCTGTGGAATCTTCTATTAAATTTTCAAGTATTTTGTACGAGCCAAATTTTTTATTTTTTATTTTTTATCACCGATTATAAAAATAAATTGTAAAAAAAATCGAATATTTTAAATGCCTGTAAATGGCTTAAAAATCACTATTATAATTTTAAAAAAATATGACATAAAGAAAACACCTATCTTAACAGCTGGTAGAAATTTCAAAAATCTGCGACTTATACTTTTTGAATTATAACAAATATTTAAAATCGTCTAAGAATAAATCGCTATTTTATGCAATTTCGTAAATATTGAAATTTCAAACAGTCATACAACTTTTTCCTCTTAGTCCGGTAGAAATTTTTTTAAAGATTTTTTAAGAGTAGTTCATAGATAACATAGTGTTAAAATTTTGAACCTTAAGTATGAACAAAAAAAATTTTATGAATTTTTATCTACAAAATAACTTGCAAATTATCGTGATTTTTACACATTTTATACAAATTTGAGCATTAAGGGCTTATAAAAAAAAATTGAGTTAACCGATCACCGATATTTTTTAGTCACGATAAGTTTAACTTATTATAAACCTAGTATAAAATTTTCAATAGTTTTCGCTCAACCAATTACATTTTATAGATGTTTAAAAACAAACATTTTACAAAAATCGAAAATTTAAATTGTCTATAAATAAGTCAAAATATGTCAAAATACTTTGAAAACTAAAACATGTATAGAAAACGTCAATATAATGATTTGGTGAAAATTTCAAGTTGTTGCAGTATTTCGTTTTTGAGTTAGAGCATTTTAAAAAAAACCGATATCTTTGTCAGTCTAGAATATTATACATTATATTATATTTTACATGTAATTTTATGTCAATATTCGCTGTTTAAACGCATATAAAAAAAAATTGTGCCTATGGATTTTAATAATTTTTGAATGACAATAAGAACTTCTTCTGTGGAATCTTCTATTAAATTTTCAAGTATTTTGTACGAGCCAAATTTTTTTATCACCGATTATAAAAAAAAAATGTAAAAAAATCGAATATTTTAAATGCCTATAAGTGGCTTAAAAATCAATATAATATTTTGAAAAAAATATGACATAAAGGAAATACCAATCTGAACAGCTGGTAGAAATTTCAAAAATCTGTGACTTATACTTTTTGAATTATAACAAATATTTAAAATCGTTTGAGAATAAATCGCTATTTTATGTAATTTCTTAAATATTTAAATTTCAAACAGTCATACAATTTTTTCCTCTAATTCCGGTAGAAATTTTTTTAAAGATTTTTGAAGAGTAGCTTATAGATAACCTAGTGTTAAAATTTTGAATCTTAAGTATGAACAGAAAAAATTTTATGAATTTTTATCTACAAAATAACTTGCAAATTATCGTGATTTTTACACATTTTATACAAATTTGAGCTTTGAGCACTTATAAAAAAAAATTGAAATGATTTAATTTTAAATAACAATTTTAACACTTGACATATGAGGGCATCAACGGTACCGTATCACCGTCACATCACAATCACAACTGACAATACTTTGGTTAGGGTGTTGTGTAAAATAATAATAATAGTAATAATTAAGATAATAGTAATAATAATAATAGTAATAGTATTAACAGTAATAGTATTACCACAATACTATAAAATTGATAAGAAATTGTTGACAAATATCTATTTATAGATAATCGTTTTATATTTTTATTTTTCATAACCGATTTTATTCTTAAATCTAGACCAAGATAAAACTTATCCAATATCCAAACTAAAAATTGTGCCCCAATATTTATTGTCAAGTGCCCTTTTAGCAGGGCGTCGCCCTGTCCGCCCCCCCCCTCCCCCCGGTAATTGCGGCACTGCACCCGTTAACTTGGGGTGATAACGTCTTAGGTCTTAGTGGTCGGGTAGCTTAGTGGTAGAGCAAGGGCCGGGTTTGATTTCCGGTCCGGCGGCTAGATTTTTGACGTTATCTCGCCCCGAAGAAGTTAACACAATTATATCCATCACAGATTTTCCAAGTCATACTTTAATTTGTTTTATATTAATCAAATCAATTACATATTTAAATTATTATTAACATGTACTTATATTTTATAGTAGACCCAGAAATTAATAGTTCTGATGAAAATATTGAAGGTAAATCAGGTTTCCGTTTTAAATATGTTTTCATTTTATAATTTTTTAATATTACAAATTATAAATCATTTTATTGTGATATCTAATTATTTATGAATAATATTTTTTATAAGCTGTATGCAAGAAATCTAATCGTTCAATTGTTATTTTCGATTAGAATATATATTTTTTACCAAGGGATGATTATGCTTTTATTCAATTATTGTTTTCGGAAAGTTTAAAATCATGTACTAATAGATATTCATATAAATTTGTTTTACATCTCAAGTATCAATGTCAATAACCGCATAATAATAGTTAAATCAAATTATTTATCGATTTTTTATTGTAACATCGCTAAACTCGGAAACAGTAATTTCAGAATAATTTGCATTTAAGTATTAAATAATTAGAAAATCTATAATTTATTTTTTCATCAAAATTCTAATATTAGGCAAGTTTATTATATTGTCTTAATTGGTGTTTTTGTGTGTACTATAAGTAAATTAATAATAAATAATAAATTAATACAGACTATAAGTAAATTAATATCCGTCTCAGATTTTTCATGCCAAATATTATTTTTTTTACATTAACTAAACGTAAAAATTATATATTTGAATTCATATAACGTTCTTATTTTTTATAGAAAAATCAGCAGTGAAAATTTGTGAAGGAAATGATAAAGGTAAAACAGGTTTATGTTTAAAATATGTTTTCATTGTAAAATTTTTCAATTTTACAAATTATAAATTATTTGATTGTTATATCTCGTTATTAATTTGATAAATAATAGTTTTTGTAAGCCGTATACAAATTCTTGGAGGGATAAATTTTTATACAGACCATTTTGATACGACCGTTGAAAACTTGTGAGTCTAAGTTCTTGCTCAATAATAACCTTAATTAGTTTCAACATCGCGTTTTTGAGTAAGATGAAAATTTTTTTTTGGACAAGCTAAATTTCTCCTGGATTTTTCCCATTTCTTGAACTACCTTCCAACTATGAGTAAATATATTGTGAATTGATTTGACTTTATGGACTACATGTTTTATCTCGTCCATATTAAAAATACGTGAAACTGCTGTGTTAAGAGCATGACCAAAACAAGCTATATGTGGTATATTTAAATTGCGTACAGCTTTTAGCATATTAGATCCATAATCAGTCACTATTGAACATATTTTCCAATCTGGTATCTTATAATCTAAAAACAACATTTGAACTACATCAGCTATATTCTCCCCAGTATGGTCTTCTGAAAGTTCAACGCAACATAAACAGGCTGAATTTAATTTGAAATTAGCATTGATGAAATGGCACGTGAGGCCAATAAACCGAAGTCCAGCAGTCTGTAGTGAAATTAAAAAAATTGGAGTTCTTAATTATATTTCCTATAATGTTTCACTATACATAGACGGAAATCGGGATTCCGTAAGAGTTTTTCGACCTGGTAGCTTTTTGGATTTGACGCATTTACAAATAGTTTGAATCCCTCCTTTTTCACTAAACTGTATGGCATCATATTTGTTACAATAAAATGGGCAAGTGTATTATCAATTTTGGCTTTCGAGCTTTTATTCAGAGTGAATTGTGAAATTTTCATTTGTTTAGTTCTAGTTAAACTTGTCTTTTGAATCGTGGCAATTGAGGAGGTGTCAGTTTCAGTAGTAGGAGACAGTGAAATACTTGAATCTGATTGACCTAGTTCTAATAAATAATTTGAAGTAGAAGGTTGTGTTATTAACGAATTTGTTTCTTTAAACTCAGACCGAATAAAAATATAATGAAATAGATAATAAATGGATATTTAGACATTTTTATCTTTAATTCAAATTAACAAAACAAAATGTCTGTGCACATATTATAATAATAAAATAAAGATTGTTCAAGTAAGTAACGTTCTGCTTTTTATTTATATTAAAAATGGTCAAATATGCAAAATAAGCAACTATAAATTTAAATATGAACTCGTATTACCATGAAACAAATTTCTATATTAATTAGTTCTGTTTTGGATGATTATTGAAAAACATGCAAACTCCTAGAAGTCCCTAGCCCTAATTATTAGGTACTATTTTCGGTAAAATTTAAAACCCAACAGTCGTGAGCTCGTAAAAAAAAATTACAATTTGTATGTACTTTAAATTACACTGTGCATTCACATGTACAAATCACATTGAACTATTACTTTACTATATTGAATAATGATCTATATTAGAGCTTATAAATTTATACTTACTCATCTTCGTCAATTGAAACATTGGAAACATCTTGATCAAATGCACTTCCCGACAATCCCATGCGAATTCAATCAAGTTCAATAAACTTTGGCTTGTGTTTAAATTTTAAATGGTTCCACATGTTAGTTGTACTTGATCCTGGATTTGCATATTTCTTTTTACATATTGAGCATATTACTTTAACACCTGTATCAGGGGCGTATTCAGCTCTTCTTCCAGGGGGGGGGGGGGCGAAATTTGAACTCAAATCATAGGTTCTTATAAAAAAATTTGTACATAAACTCCAATTCAATCAATAATAATCAAAAAAAACTAATTCCCAGGTTAAACAAAGCTGACAATTGTTCACCTTTAATTGCAGCAAATTATGATCAAGTCTTAAATAAAATAAATTGTTCACCTAATGCATTATACATCGAATCCAAATTTAATAACTAAGACATTCCCATAACAATTGACACAGGAGCAAACATCAGTTGTCGATCCCTAAATAACCTACCCCCTTATATTTTTGGGTTATTACAACCTTTCTATTTTTGGGTTATTACAACCCTTTCTATTTTCGGTTATTACATATTAGTAGGTGTAATTATTAAATTCCGCGTGTGCTGATGAAAAATGGAGATGGACTAAATAGTGTTTAACTCTTTCATGCACAGGTTTCTGTATGTTTTCCAGACCTTAATTGCACGTGTATTTAAATTTTTTTTTTTATGTATATATATTTAAAAATATGTTAGAAACAATTATCAAAAAAAAAAATAAAATTTTAGTTATGAAACTCAGGAGTTACAATATGTGGAATTACGTATATCCCACCGTGCATACTGAGCTCATATTTACTCACACACTGTGTCTATTCGTATTATAAATTTAAGGATTCGATTATTTTATTTTTGTTTCGTGTAGATTGAATCATTGGTATCTATATATTCCTACTATTAACTATGATAAACAGCATATTAAACTTTATAAGCAAGTTCTTTATTTTCTCTTATTTCAATATTTTGTTAAATAAGAGGAAAAAGTGTACGGTGGTTATTGGTAACATATTTATTATTTGTTATTTCATTTTGATTTATTCTACGACTGAATCGTGTTATTTTCGGAATTGGTAAAATATATGATCTTCAATGTTAAAAATTTCAACATCTTCTTCTTCGTTACTGAAGATTTAGACGATTCAACTACAACAAATTGTGGACAGGTTGGAACAGAAAGCTCTGGGAAATATGTATCATCATCGTCCGAGTATATCCCACTGATGTGGGTATATTCACTGATGAAATACTGTCGTCATCAGATGGTAAATCTTCAAAAATAATGTCATTTATTTCACTTTCTTTTACCAATCGAGACATATTTAAATAAAATCACCCGTACTACAAACACGTAAAACACAATTATATGAACAAAACTCGCGGGTATAACGATTACGGCGTCGAAACGTGTATTGACGCGACTAACACTTATTGCACGGTGGGACATATAATGGACGCTCATTATTGCACAAATATTGGGCCATATATTTAGAATAGATAATCAAAACCAATATTAAATTGAACTATATTATATTTAGAACTAAATGAAAAAAAAATCATACAAATCGGTCGATTCGATAAGGAGAAAATTAAACATTAAGTTTTAAAAATAAATTTTTAAATATAATAATTTGAAAAAATTAATTAACCGATATTTAATAATCGTAGAGTTCTAGAAATGTACACGCATGAGCCATATATAATGGAAAACATATTAAATATCTTAAATTAAACCAACAAATTACTAAAAATAGAAAAAAAAATAAAACAATAAGTCAATAAGAAATATTATAAATAAACGATTAAATATAAATCGTCACCAATAAATCATCAACAGTTTATTTAGATATAAACATAAAATCTCATTGTAAATTTGTAACTTTGCCCATTGGTAGACTCACTAGACCCGTAGAAACATGCAAGACTTATTATTATTATTTTTAACTATTAGTATTTGTTATGTTTGTCACGTAGTCGGCAGCGGTTAAAGAACGGCGCACAACGTCGAATTAAATCGATTGAGTTCAACATTTTTTTTTTTTTATGTGAAATAGTTACAACTATTTAATTGTAACTCTTTATTGTCGAATAAAAACAATCACAAAAAAAAAACAACACGAACAACAAAAAAAAAAAAACAATATTTCGCGTACGATAATTGTTACGGCGATCGGCGGTTGTTGGTCGTTCCACGGTGTCGGAAAAACAGACCGTTATCGTTTTCGGAAATATCCGATGACCGGTACTCGTCAACCCGACCTGTCTTCCCGTCCCGCCCTGTGTCTTTCGACAAGGTGGGGAGAGTTCACTGCATCGCGCTGTCGTATCCCGTGGTGGTTGACAAAGTGTAGATTAGGTCGCGACGGTACCTGTACGATGTACTGGTTGCCGTCGGGTACCGTATCATACTCCCCCGCCAAACCACCATACGGGGTAATGTCCCGGTGTAAGTGGTCCGCCACGGTGAGGTCGGCTTGTGCTACCTCTGGCTGTCGCTGGAGGTATACTCGCCTTCCGCGTGGTCGTTACAGTCGGTTGGGGGACCGGCCAGGGTAAAGAACGACTTGTTGTCGAACACTACCTCCGGCAGCTCCTCCAGCGGTGAGGCTGTCTCCGCCGAGGATGCTTGGTCTTGCTGCGCCTGGTTGATGGACGCACACGGCTCCTTGGGGTGGTGTCCCTCGGCCACCGGTGGGTTCACCTCCATCGCCGTTGGTTGTGTAGGTTGGGCCTGTGGTAAGCTAGTGGCCTCCGGTTCGGAGACTGGCGCGGGTAGCTTGGCGAGCCGATGTTGTTGACTCGCGTTGCGTTCCCTCGCCTGTCTCTTCTCCTTTAGATTCTGGAACTTGCGTTTGTTCCTCGCCTGCTGCGCCTCCGTCCTTCCCTTCACGACCGGTGTCGGAGTTACCCTTGACGGCCCGGGTACCGGTGATGGCTCCCTGGGTGGCAAGAGTACGGGTGCCTTGACCGTTTTTGCCGGTGTCCGGTGAGATGTCTGGATGGCGGGTTGTGGGCGTGGTGGTCTGGACTTCGAGCTGTTTCGACTGCTGCCAGGTGGTGCCGATGGTTGTGGTCGCAGACGTCGCTCGATGTCCGTTGTCCTGTCCATCCAGCCTCTGTTATATATTGCCACCCTCACCGGATCCTGCAACAAGTGACGGGTTGACATTCTGGCGACCTGAGCGGCTGTGCGTGGCTGATCTTGGTCGCCGTGCACCAGACCCAGGCGGTTGATTAAATCAGAAATAAATTTTCATTATTTTTTAAATGCGACGGGAAAAACCCTAAAAAATTTTGGGGAAAACGGGAGTTTTTACGCAAAACCAGTTTTCGACATAATCAAATTTTTTATTTTGCTATAACTCAAAAACTAATCTATGTAAATACTTGAAATGTTCACCAAATGTTTAGATTAGCGTTCTCTATACACCATTAAATTTTCAAAGTATTTTGACTTTTATTAAGCTATTTATAGACAATTGAAATTTTCAATTTTTTTAAGTATTTTTTTTTTAAATAACGATAAAATTTTTTTGGCTGCCTAGAAAATCTTGAAAATTTAATACAAGGTTTCTTATAAGTTGTTCCTTAACTGATAAAAAAAAAATCTAAAATCGTAAGTCACAATTTTTTTTTATAAGTGCTCAAAGTTCCAATTTATACGAAATATGTAAAAATCACGATAATTTGTAGTTATTTTGTAGATAAAAATTCATACAATTTTTTCTGTTCATACTTAAGGTTCAAAATTTTAACACGAGGTTATCTATAAGCAACTCTTCAAAAATCTTTAAAAAAATTTCTACCGGAATTAGAGGAAAAAATTTTATGACTGTTTGAAATTTAAATATTTACGAAATTGCATAAAATAGCGATTTATTTTCAAACGATTTTAAATATTTTTTATAATTCAAAAAGTATAAGTCGCAGATTTTTGAAATTTCTACCAGTTGTTAAGATTGGTATTTCCTTGATGTCATATTTTTTTCAAAATATTATATTGATTTTTAAGCCACTTATAGGCATTTAAAATATTCGATTTTTTTACATTTTTTTTTTATAATCGGTGATAAAAAAAATTTGGCTCGTACAAAATACTTGAAAATTTAATAGAAGATTCCACAGAAGTAGTTCTTAAAGTCATTCAAAAATTATTAAAATCCATAAGCACAATTTTTTTTTATAAGCGTTTGAACAGCGAATATTGACAAAAAATTACATGTAAAATATAATATAATGTATAATATTCTAGACTGACAAAGATATTGGTTTTTTTTTTTAAAATGCTCTAACTCAAAAATGAAAAACCACAACAACTTGAAATTTTCACCAAATATTTATATTGACGTTCTCTATACATGGTTAAGATTTCAAAGTATTTTGACATATTTTGACTTATTTATAGACAATTTAAATTTTCGATTTTTGTTAAATATTTGTTTTTAAACATCTATAAAATTTAATTGGTTGAGCGAAAACTCTTGAAAATTTTACACTAGGTTTATAATAAGTTAAACTTGTCGTAACTAAAAAATATCGGTGATCGGTTAACTCAATTTTTTTTATAAGCCCTTAATGCTCAAATTTGTATAAAATGTGTAAAAATCACGATAATTTGCAAGTTATTTTGTAGATAAAAATTCATAAAACTTTTTCTGTTCATACTTAAGGTTCAAAATTTTAACACTAGGTTATCTATGAGCTACTCTTCAAAAATCTTTAAAAAAATTTCTACCGGAATTAGAGGAAAAAATTTTATGACTGTTTGAAATTTAAATATTTACGAAATTGCATAAAATAGCGATTTATTTACCGTACTGTACGACTGTCCGCGCAAGAGTATGATCAAAATTTAAAATAATTTTAAATCCCACGTTATTTTGGTTGTATAAATAAATAAATAAAAACGTCGACAAAAAATATTGATTGACGGTTTGGACTGAGAGGTAATAAAAGTGTTTGAAAGAGATAATTCGACCGGTTTTTTATTTTGAGAGTCTGCGTTCGTTTTTTTTTTCTGATGATTTTTAAGACGCTTTGAAAATGAATTGAAAACTAGGCAACCTTTGTAATAGTGATGGGATTTATAATGGGATGATAAAATAAATTAAATAAAAAACAAAGTATGGTGCATTATCTAAACTGCTTTTAACCTTCTCCCTGGTGTTTTCTAATAATTGAGGTAAAATATTATAAGCAATTGTTTTTCCACTAGGCAAAAAATTGCTTGGATTTAATAATGAAACAAACTTTTTAAATTCTTTATTTTCGACCAAACTAAACGGTTGATATTCTTTAGTCATCATTATACCTAATTGTTCATACATTTTTTTGGATTTCGAAATAGGCATTGGCTTTGCTGTATATGCGTCTATTGATACCTGTGTTTTCGTAATGTTAGCTGTTTTATTTTTAATTATAGGTGTAATAGTAGTTAAATTAGAATGCGAAGGTTCGGACACGGAAACATTATCAGGTTCATCTATGTTTTTTTCAAGAATTTAAATAGATCTTTTTTTCCTGGCTTCGTATTGAATTATATGTTTTGTTTTAAATTTCTTGTTAAATTAGCAATGGAACCCCTTTATAAGAAATAGTATTAGAACAAAAAATTGCATTTCGCTTTTTTACCTTTTCAAAATTATTCCACGTTTCACATCTTTTTTTATCCATTATACCTAGAATAATTACGAATTTATGTTATAACAATTACCTAATTTATAATATTATCTTATACATAATTTGTATATTCAAATAATATGTATGAAAATTAATATGTATTTCTTTTAATTTGATCAATAAATTAAAGAATATTATATGAACAGTACCTAGCGCGATACTTTATTTTTATGGAAATATAAATAAAATGCAAATTACTAAATTGTTATATAATCAAATAAAATGATGACAAAATGTCGGTACAAGGTTATAAGAAAAAATGCAATTAAATATCTATATTATTATATTGTTGTTTGATGCTATGCTAGTTTAGACAAACGATAGTGGAATGAATGATCGATGGAAAAATATCGATATTACTCTGATGTAACTATCCTTGTATTTTACTTATTTACTATCGTTTTTGCTCAACCAGCCATTAGTGAACAATTATCAGTATCAATTTTGATTTTAAATAAATGAAGAATCACGGCTATAAATGATCTATGGCAATCAGTGACGCCGATCACCATTAATTAACAACATTAATTAATAACATTAATTTATCTATTGGGGGTCCACCAAGGGGGTAAAAAATGGTTTTAAACTAATTATGTACCTAACTATGTGAGTAGTTTGTTTCGCGTGTAATTGTTACAATGAAAAAAAATGGGGGCCCAAACTCCAGAGGGGCCCTTGGATGTACGATGTCATAGTATTTTCTAAACACTTCGGCGCCACTGATAGCAATGATAAGAATATAAAATGCACAGACCACGGTATTTGAATAATAATAAAAATAAAAATAGTTTTATTGGACGGCCTCTTTAAAATATCACTTTATGATATAATATATATATATATCCACCTTGCCTGTAATAAAATGTTATCTATTATCTAGTTTTCAAATATTCCAAAATATTATGAACGTGTGAACGACACAGTATATTAACAACACTTGTGTACTTATTTGGTACATTTGACCATTTGAACATAGGACCAAAATGGAACGAAGGAACGAGTAGGAACGTTCGGGTGGAATCGTTCCTCTATTGGACTCGTTCATTTAGAACGTTTCGTTCAGAAACGACTTATCACTATTTTGTAATTGGCCGTATGGTCACCGGCACTGAGGGCGCATTTGGCAGGGCTGTTTTAGTCTTTTGTGCATTCCTCGAAAAAATGATTTTCGCTGCATTTGACGCACCTAGGAGTATGGTGACACTGATTTCTTGTGTGTCCGTAGATTTGACATTGATGACATTGTGGGGGACCACGACGGGTTTTATGATTTATCTAATTCTTTTATCGATTTTCTTTTATGTATGTATATTAGAGTGGCCCTTATATAATAGGGGGTTAGGAAAGTTAAATATTTTTAATTTCTCACCCGTCCAATTTTTTCATTACCATACGAAAGTTATATGGGTTAAATTTGGTGATGATTAATTACCCCCTTCAGGTGCCGCAAGAGGGTTGAATATTGATAAATAGGGTAGTTTTAGGGTTGTTTTGATTTAATTCAAAATATATCGCATTAGACATAAAATTGTATAGAATCTAAATTGTAGATTTAGATATTGTCTATAAATAATGTTCTTACAAAATTTCTGGTAAAACTAATATTTTCTGTGAAAATTAGAATAAAATAAAAATGATTACCTTTTTCTGAAAAAAAAATTGAAATTTTCAATATATTTTCTATATGATTGCTTTCATGATAAGTTATCATATAATACTTACGAATCTTCAAAGATGAAATAAAATTTAATTTTTAATAACTAATGTACTAAAGCTAATTGTACTATTATTGTTTTACATTAAGAAATTAAACTTTAAATATACAAAATGTTAACTTAATCTTAAAAAAAATAAATAGTTTACCTTCATAAGTACATAATAAATATTGATGTCATTAAAAATAAATAGTGGCTCAATAGAGTATTACAATGTGAAAATTAAATACGTTACATTCAAATAAAATATCTATTTATTATGAACGAATTATTGTATTTTTTTTTTACAATAAGGGTAATTTTTTTTATAATCATTAACAACTTGTAATAGAAATTGTTTTTGATTTTCATCGTTCGTCAATATATTATTGTATTCTTGAATTAACTTAACGCCTCTTTCTGCAACATCATTTATGACTGATAACTCTGTTAAAATATTAATTCCTTTTTTATAGTCTTCTCTTTCTTTCCAACTATCCGGGTGGAATCTATGAAGTCGGTTGAAATTTTAAATCTTGAAAAAAGTTGACTGTTTCTGGTGATACAAATTCATGAAATTCTTTTTTTATAAATGTTTTTATATCCTCTTTACTCAAAACAATTTTATTAATTGTATCATCATTATTCTGGGTTGATTTAAGTGCTTCGACCATTTTAATTTTGATTTCGGTTGGCACCCGAAAATCAAAAAATGATAAGGCTATACTTTCCGGCGCAAGATACCATAAGTGTCCACAAAATTTGTGTAGCTGTACTAAAAATAGCTTTATCTGGGTATTCGAATAATTATATACATTGTGTATATATATATATATATATATATATATATATATATATATATAAATTAGGTTAGATTAAATAAACTAAATTATATACAAAGTAAATATTAGTCACGATTTTATTTATCTTGGATACTATATACCTGACTATGAATTTTTAATTAGAAACTGGTCGTAATTTACAAGTATAATAATACTCCAGGATAAGAATTTATTTACTTATTTCTACAAAAAATATTTATTTTTTTATAAATTAATTTGGGAGTGATAACTATTAAATAATTTTGAATTTTGAATTAATTTTTTAATATTTTAAGTTTTGAAAAATACCCATTGGCTGTTGCAGTAGTTAGGTACAAGTTAAGTCAATAGAATCCTTAGTATCACTTAAGTACTAGGGTTTGGATCTGTCAACTTGTTTTTACGCATGTACTCAAGAACTTATTCTGGATACCAAAATAAAAAATATACGAGTCAATTTTTAAAATGCCACTCCTAGTAAAGTGGCGCTATAGGCAAGTGCCTAGTTCGCCAATATCTTGAACCGGCGCGCTGAAAACGAAAAACCCAGAACTATACAAATATAAATTATTCACATCATATTTTTTAATATAACGTTTTATGTTTTAGAATGTATAAGAAAACACGATGAATTTTTAAAAGAACTAAAATCTATAGATTTTCCAAATTACGTTGATAATTTATCCGAAAAATTGAAATTTGAGTATTGGACGTATGTATATTTCATGCTTTTATAAATATTTTGTGAATTATTAAAATACAGTATCGAAACATAAATACCTACTGCAATTTGAATTACTTTAATTTTTTTAATTATTACTTAAATTTTTAATTTTTTGAATTATTTTAATTTTATTTGATACCTACGGTGTATGAATATTTTGGGAGATTCCCGAGTGCGTCCCAAAATGACCCTTTTTTAATGTTCCTAGTGCGTCCAGAATAAGGTATCATCCGAGTGCGTCCCAAGAAAAAAAGGTCATATTTTTTACATAGCCTGAATGCGTCCCAGTTCATTTAAAATTACCCAGGGTGCACCACGAGGAGGTGAACTGGCTTACACCCCAAAAATATTATTTTTATTATTATTATTATTATTACTATTTATTTATTCTTATTATTATTATTTATTTATTTAAACTTACACCGTTAAGTTAAGGTGAGCATACAATTTATTAAAAAAATAATTTTGTTATTATTATATATTTATATAGGCTAGTGTTTAAATGCCATTCTTTTGACAAAATTGAATCTTAATATTTTATTATTTTTAAATTGTTTTATATTGTCTTCGATATATGTAATTTTCTTGCACGTACTTCCTTTTGGTTTTTTTGTTGTTTGTGTGGCCATTTAGATTGCTATTTTAGTATCAATTTGAATTTTTTTTAATATTTCCAAAAATGTATATATGTCTGGGTGATGCGTATAAAATAATGAGTTGTACTTGGAATGAAAGCTTTCTCAGGCATTTGTTGTACTTTCAGAACTACTATTCATTTCGGCCCACATGGAAATAGGAAATTTTGCTCCAGAATCAATATAATTTTCTATAATTTAATCCATAATTCGTTGAGTTTTTCATAGTTCCGCATTATAGATATAAAATCTTCAATAATACAGTTTTCTACATCTTCTTGATTTAATAATGGTAAACCAAATAAATTTTTCAAAAATAAACCTATTTCCGTTTGGTCACGATAATCTTTACTCAACCTCAAATTTTGAATGTGACGCCACTATGCTTGCCCCAAATGGAAATGACATCCTTTAATAATTATAGTTGGCCAAACTTTTAATGCACCAAGATGAATAGATAATTCAAAAACCGCAAATATATATTCGGGAAAACAACATACATTTAATTTAAAACATTCAGTTTTTAATATATTAAAACATTTTGCATATGATTCGCATTCTTTATTATTAAGTAAAAAATACACTAAAGGTAGGTATTGACCGTAACTGAGTAAGTTTTAATTTTTAATCTAGCAAAATTATTATCGGAGCTAAAATTAATTTCCCCACCGTTTCCAGTATTTTACAGTCATAAATGTATAAATGAAAGTATTATAGTTGTACATTTTAACCACCATATCGATCGTCAAACATGTAGGTATCTTAAAAGTTCGATTATTTTATCTTAAATAGATACCTATAGCAGCTGTGGACCGAGGACGCACTCGGGCTATTCATCATAATTTATCAATAAGACGGCGGACGCACTTGGGCACTGTAATATAATTTGTCGATAAGACTGCGGATGCACTCGAGCTAGCTATAAAAAAGGTAAAAATTAAAAACGGGACGCACTCGGGATATCCCCAATATTTTCACGATTTTACTTATTATTTGCCTAAGATCGCTGATTTAAAATAAGATATAGTTAAATAAATATTTCTATTTTTGATTTATACATTAATGCATTAATACATCATATAAATATTTAACATAGTTTATATAGGTATTATTATATTATTGATGCAATAAGGGTTAGATTTTTTTTAACTCGTGGAATACACAGCTTTTTTAAATGTAATAATGTAAAAAAATCGGGATATCGGAATCGTGCCGTTTTATTGTAAAGTGGATTTCGGGAGCATGACATCGCGTTCCGCTAAGAATTGAAGCGGAACGCGGGATTAGAATTTTTTGAAAATCGGGAATGTCCCGCAAATTGGTATGTATACCAACCCTAGATGCAATTGATGAAAAGTGGCCTCATCACTGAAAATAATACGATAGAAAAACTGTTCTACCTCTTCACTCTTCTCAAGAACAAATGTACAAAACTCAATTCTTTTTTGCAAATCACCGTCCTGGAGAGCCTGCAACAACTGAATTCTGTACGGTTTTAAGTCTCAGGCGTCTCCGTAACACACGCCAAACTGTTGTCGGTGGTGTTACAAGTTCTCTGGATGCTTGACGAACTGATTTTTGTGGACTTCTTACAAAACTTTGTCGAATTTGCTCAACATTTTCATCCGAAGTTCTTGGTCTAGCTGATGACTTCCCTTTACATAAGCAACCAGTTTCCTGGAATGTTTTATGCCATCTTCGAATACTCTGGGCTGTTGGAGGTTCAATGTTAAACTTTCGTCGAAAATCACGCTGCACGGTAATAACAGACTCGCACTTCTTAAAGCGGAGCACACAAAACATCTTTTGTTGCCCGGTCAACATTTCGATAACAACTTATTAAGTTACGCCACATGACTAAACTGCACATTATCGCGACTTATCGGCCATCGATAAAAACTCGATAACCCCACCTTTCAGATGGTTGGTGCTTCGTTTACCTCAAATTACAGGAGCAATATTTATAGTCTACTAAAATCGGATGAATCATTTTGGAACGCCCTGTATAATAACAATAAAACCGGCGAGGCCGCTAATGAGCTCCGGCCATCACTTGATTAATTTAATAACTATCATAACATCGAGTGGTTATATTCCATCGTTTCCAGGGTAGATCGTGTGTTTCGGTGCTTAGCTGATATGTGTATTAAATTATTAAAATATACCTTTAATATAAATATTTTTAATTTATAATCATTTATTTATATCAAGTATCAATTATCAGTACGGTCAACATGCAATCTCATTAAAATATAGTATAAAATAATTGATTATCTTTAATTATATCAGGTATAATGTGGAAACCAAATTCGGCTATAAATAGGATTGGTTAATACGATTGTCATGAATAATTATTAGGCAACGTGGGCCACAAGCATAACACGATACACGGTTATAATGGAATAATACCTTGAGTTTTAATATTTAATAGTGTTAACACATGTCATTATTTTTTGTATATTATATACTTATAATTCCATTAGAAAAGATGATCGAAATAAGACACGTGGTTACATTATCGGAATCCATCAAGTAGATACCATTGTATCCGTATGGAAAAATGGTAAACCATTAAAAGTCGTGACCCATGGATGGCTTTCGGATTCTAACGAAGACGGAATGTTTTCCATAAAAGAAGGTAAGTTTTAAAGGCGAAATTTGAGATTAATATAATATTATGATCGATATTAAAAATCAAACAAGACTATGTGCATTCTATACTAGAAAACATTAATTAACATTATGTAATACACAAAAATAATAATCATATATAATATAAAATATAGGTATTGAATGGAAAAATGTAAAATAGTAGGACAAAATACAGGAGCTATTAAAATAGAAAAACATCAAATGTAATGCATGCCGCTATTTTGATTCTATAATAATATTATATTAATTATTATTAATTATTCATAGTTGTACGAAAAAATCACAGATCGAATAAAAGCATATGAAATAAGTTTCAATTTACGTTTTCGACTTAGTCAAATATAGGTCTATGGGAGTGCTTAAAGGTGTATTATCATTATCAGATTCAGTACCTCCAACTTTAAGAGAATCTTGATAATGTGGAAAATCTGTTTCTTTACTTATTTAAGTTTAAAACATAATATTATTTAAATTTTTTAAATGTTATATAATCAACAGTGTGATACATTTTTAGTTATAGTTATAAAACATTTACCGATAATAAAATACATATGTATATGATGGGATACAGGAAAAAAACGATATTAGTCAATACCTATTCCTAAAATGTTTATTATAGCAATTTTAAAATTTCAGAATTCTAACCTAACCTAACTTTTAACACTATGGGTATATTTACGAGCGTCTCGGGGGCAAACTTGCGCAACCAATCAGAAACGTTCATTTTTGTTATCAGTATCAGTAGAAATAATATTTCTTATCACTCAGTTATCAGTTAAATAAGATTGTTGAATTCATATCATATTATTTATAATACATTAATAAGTAGACTATAGATTGTAGAATACTAAACATATCAAAATACAAACAGTAATAATTAAGTAGAATACAGTATTACAGTATACAAAAAAAAAAAAAAAATGGAGCAGCTACAATGTAAGCGGTGTAACAAATTTTTTAGTTATGATAGAACTTTGAAGCGACATTTAATAACATGTGGGTTTTTACATTTTTTGGGTAAAATAAAAAGCCGATTAGAAGCAGGAATAGGAATTTTGTCATCTATTATTGCAAGTAATAGTGAAGTAACCGAGCAAGAAATTACTGAAATGAATAAAGTTAGCAATTCTTTTTTTGCAAATATTAAAAGAAAAACGCAAAATTATTGAAATGGAAGAAGGAAATAAAGAACCTGCAAATAAAAATAAAGATAAACAAAAACGATTTGTGACAAAAAAGAAAAGAGTAGAATCACTCAGTGGTAGAATAGAATTTAATGAAAAAAAATATCTGAAAGCAGGGTTAGTATTCAGAGAAGTACAGAACATACATACTTCCTACGATCATACTTACCAGTAACTTAGTAACTTTAGTTTTAAATACCAAGAAATATTTTAGGAAATAAATCACATACTGCAGTGCCTACTGTAATATTAACATTTTGTTTTATGATTACAAATTTCCATAGATAAGTATTATATTATTTTTAATTTCAACTTTTTTTTTCAATAATACATAATAATTTATAACAAATAATAATTATTAAGTACAAGAGTATTCTACTTAATAATGTACATGCAATATATGAAAAATAAAATCTTCCTCTAATTCTCTATGATATGAATACAATTTTATTTATTTTATAACTAAGTGATAAGAAATATTATTTCTATCGATACTGATAACAAAAATGAACGTTTCTGATTGGTTGCGCAAGTTTGCCCCCGAGACGCTCGTGTATATTTAAACCTGTTTTTTAACACTGATCATGATCTTTTTTTCCTTAACATGATTTACATGTCCATTTATTCGGAAACAAATTACAAGATGATATAACTATCAGTTTTTTGATTTTATTGACTATTATCGTTTTCCCCCGTAGCCCTTCATATGCTCTAGAGAAAACCAGATTAAATCGCAGACTAATGTAAAATACCACAAAATGGTTGTTATAGTAATATTATATTTTTTAAAAAGTTCTTTCTAATTTTCTAACATTTGCAAAAAAAAGACATCTAGGTAGGGAAGTAAATTATAGTGTCATTTTATAATTAACAGTGTTATTCTTAATTATTTATTATAAAGAAATATAATATAAATAATATAAAATATAATATAATATAAATTAATAAAAAAAATTTTATTATTTATTTAATTATTCTTTAACTATCGTAATTATTCGAAGCTCCTTAAAATAATTTAAACTATGGTTTCAAAACATAATTATAACGTTCCAAAAAACGATTAAATTATATAATTAATAACGTATTGTAATCAATGACCGATTAAAATTATAATGAAGAAACTTTCTGCAAACCATAGTAGATTAAAATTAATAATAAATAACATATCAAAAACGATATTCAATAATTATAATGAAGAACATATCGAACATGATAATGAAATATTAAAATAATTAACAAAACAGAAAATAATTTATCGAAAAATTATGAAATAAAATATAATAAGGTATACATTTTTATTAAACGTTCGTTTGTTTTTCTGGATTTAGTTTATAACTATTGGATTTTACCATTAAATTTATCGTAGAATTAAGTATTGAGAAATAATAATATTAGGTTCATGATGATTATAACAGTTATTATTGGCACTGTACAGAATTTTTTTATTTTTCCTTCAATAAGTACATATTTTGGTCATGTTCATAGTATTCTTGAGTCTAAAGCTAATAAATTTAAGCTGGGGTGCTAGATAACAGTATTGTGAAGCCTTGTTTTTAGTTGTTATTATTTTTTTTTCATTAATTATATTAAATAAAATAAAGAAGGAGTAATCCCAGTGTACACTGTAACTATAAAAAATTCAATCATTTTTTAAAACAATAAATTGTAGTTGCTTTTAAATTTAAACCAAAAATTGAAAACTAAATATAAGTCTTTTTAATATAAAATGCAAAATTTGAATAACGTTACGCAAAACTTGAATAGCATAATGTCAAATAACGAAAAACGCTAACCTTGAATAACATTTAAATTTTTGATAACGATAAAAACAAAACTTGAATAACGATAAAATAACTAATAATGAAAGGCAATTTATTTTTATTCAAGCCCTAATTTAAACAAATTTTTCCAGTTTTTGTTTAATATTATCAAAATTAAATACCAAATTGCTTATTAAATATTATTTAAAAAAAATTATTGATCATTATTTTTTAAACAACCTTAAAATAAGGTGACTTTGACATACTTTATTAATTTTTTTTTTTTGTTATTTTACTCATAAATTGCTTAATGCTAAGTAACGGATCTCAAAAATATGTTAAATATGTTACCTCAAATCTTTTCTAATATCGCTCTTAACTTTTTTTTATCAGATTATTCAGAAGACCAAAGACATTCTTAATATCGATCAATTCACTTTCTTCATCTGCAGTAAACAATGCTGTCACATAAAAAAAATCGATACTTTTTAAAATTGGATATGAAAGATCTGAAACAATATTACAATTCTCGATAAGATCAAAAATATACCAAGTGGTTTGATTTTAATTTTTGATGTCCATAAAAATAGCTTTTATTGAAAAGAACTAATTTTATTTTTAGATGTGAAAAGTTTTTTTCCTTCTTTCGTATCCTTTTGTTTAAGTAACTAAAATTTCCAAATTAGATAAATTCCAAGGCCTTGTAGACTGCTGAAAGCAATGAAATTGTTCTGTAGCTTTTATGGTTTTTCTGGTATGTTATGTTTCAGGCAGGGCTAAAATAAAAATAAAAAATAGTATTTTTCGTGATTATTTATTTTAACGTTATTCAAATTTTTTGTTTATCGTTATTGAGAATTTTAACGTTATTCAAGATAAACAACTTCCATTATTAGATATTATGTTATTCAAGTTTTGCCTTTTAACGTTAATAGTATAACAAATATAATAAATATAAAAAAATATATAGTTTTTTCAATGTAATTTGCAGTTGGGTATTGATTGCAATACGTTAATAATTAAGTATTTTAATCGCTTTTCGGAAAGATAAGCGTTATTATGATAACGTTATAAAAAAATGTTTTGATGCCCTTGTTTTAGCATTATGCAGTTTTATTAATCCTAGACAGCATTAAACCTACATCTAGAATAACCAATCAATGTTGACTCTTGGGACATGTATTCGTTATTCAATATTGGGTACTAGAGTTGTTCCATTATATTATTTCGTGATTAAGCACAGATCTGAGAACGTTTCCCAATTTCTAGAGTTCAAAATGCTTATTGTTTTGGTTCATAAAAATAAAGATATGCATTTTGATATTTACCCACTTTGAGAGCTTCTCTCCGTCATCATTATTTTTATATATATTAATAAATAATAACTTCTGTTTTCTCACTCGATGCTATGCAAATTAAATCGCTAATATACATAGCTGAATGGTTAAATATGGAGGAACTTGTGATGTTCAGATGGAGGCTTGTATTTATTAAAAATATTTAAGTTCCTTAAACGCAATTATATTTATTGTTCATTGCCTTCCATATTGATAACATGACCAGGATTCTAGTTCAGATTTAAACATGTTGTGACCTTAAAAATTCACTAAAATTCACACTAGCTGAACGTCATTAATTTTTAGTTGGTTGATTTAGTCAATAGGATTGTGAGTTTCTTGTATTACCAAAACATCAGCATTATTAAAAATGTGGTTTATTATATCTGATTCCGAATTCGTTGTACTCCCGGTTTTTAATTATGCTATTCTAAAATTGTTTTTTGAGTCTTTTTTTTATCATTTATGTTACCCGGTAGAGAAAATTTATTTCTTTATTATTTAAGGATTTTTTGAAAAAAAATCTTGCCGTTATTGAAATTGTTGATATCAAAAGGCTCTGTCATTTGTTATATGGTAATAGCCCTAAAAACGCTTTTTGGCCCATTATTCCAGCAGATCCAAGGACGTTTGGCAGTCAGTTTCATGAATTTTTGTTTAATATTATCATCATATAAATTTACAAAACTATACACATAATTGTATATTTTAGTAAAATAATATCACTATTCAAAGTAGGGATCACGAGAAGGTGCAACATCATTCCTACCACTTTTTTTTTATAATATTTCATAGTACAAAATAATGTAATAAAGGAACGTAAATAAACTTTCTTTTTGGTAGACTATCACAGTTATTAAATATCGAATGATTTCCTGTTTATTATCATATTTACCGCAGTAGTGTCGAACTTTATATGGAGGTAGGTTCTTGGTCCATAATCTTTTGAAAGTTTAGGAGGGGGCCGCTTCATATGAAGCCAAAGATTGACTGCCAATTTTTATGAAAATTTTAGTTTAATATAAATTTTTTTTTTAACTAGCTTACGTAATTAATTACCCCGGTAAGTATAACGTCTTAACACTAGATTGGGTTAAATTATCAGCGTCGAAGGAATTCCTTACAGCAGCCACCGAATATAAAAGAGTGGGAATTTTACTGAGTCATTTTCTGATCAAACTATTCGCATTGGATATTATTCAACATACTCAAATACACATGATAGGTCATGGTCTTGGTGCTCATGTTCTTGGAGCATGTGGAGATAGTTTTTACAAATTGACAAAACTGAAAATTAGAAGAATCACAGGTAAGTACAATACAATCAACAGAAACGTAGACGTATATTGTTGATAATATTATATATTTATCTGAGCATCAATAACCTTAACTCCATGTAGGACTAGACCCTTTAGGACCTTCAACTATAAATGAACTGAAAGGTTGGAAAAATCTAAATGGAAAATTGAAGAAAGAGGATGCGATATTTGTGGATGTGATCCATACGGCAAGGTTTAGTCATACTAAAAAATGTGAAAAATTGTCCAATGATATGGGACACGCTGAATTTTATCCAGACGGCGGAATATCACCTCAATCAGATATGTATTTTAAGGAGGAATATCAACAATGTAAGTTTGCTGCAAAATATATTTACACCGATTTACGACTTTTATAAGGTTTTCGAAATTAATTATTATTTGAATAATATGATGTTATAACTTACATATCTAATTTAATAGTTAAAATATATATAAATGCACATTACTAAAATAACATGTATACGAAAACATCCCAAACAACGAATTTTTATAATCTTAAAATTAGATGAATGAATATAATTCTAAAGAATTTAGAAACTCATGAATTTTTGAGCATCACAATTCAAAATGTTCTCATTAAGGACAATAATAATATTTTTCTTTGGTTTTAGGAGAAGGGGTTGAAGGACAGATTTTTAATATTTGTCTCCAGTCGGCAAATTTGTTAAACCGCCACTAAATATAGCTGATTTACCTAATAATAATTATTCCATTATTATATATTTAAACAGTCATACGAGAAAAGTTGTATATACATAAATATATATAATATATATACAGTGTGATCACGATAAGTGGTTGTACAGACTTCATTTATTTCAATTCTGATTTTTTGGCCAACTAATAAACATTATTATACACATTTTCAAATAATTAGACTATTTTTGTGACAGTTAATTTTGCGCATGCACACAATAACTTTTTTTTTAAATAGCGTGACTTTTTTTTGACCACAAATTTATTTTTTTTGTATTTTCTAATGAATTTTAGTGGTTGTACTTCTTTTTTAAGTAAAAAATGGCCAAGTTATAGCAATTTGAATTTATATTATTTATACTGGTATAACAAATTACATAATACGTAGCTAAAGCCGTGGTTTCCTACAACCACGCATCCGTGATTGCGTGGTGCGCGATGCGCAATGGGTGATCGCGCAAAAATTGAAATTATGAAAAATAGTATTGGTGTTATGAATAATTTAGCTCGTTTTTTATTACCGAAACGCCAATTACTCATTTTTACCACAAAAAAATAAAATTGGTAGTAAGTACAAATAGAAACGTGCACGGACTGAATCACGATGGCATATACAATATAGTATTTTATTAAGGTACGGTTTCCTAGGCGCGACCGGTCGCCGCGACAGTCGCCGTCTGACTGTTTATATGTAATTCCTATTAACTGGTTTCCTACGCGCGACTGTTGTCGCGCGACTGAACTTTATCGTGGCGACCGGCGACACTACTGGTTCGAGAGCAGTGCATTGCGACTGTCACGCGCGACCGTCGATTTATTTCAATCACAAAACAATTCTTGGGCAGTGAATTTCGATTGTCACGTGCATCAATATGGCTAAATTGAATTTTTTGGGGGAAGAAGAACAACAACTGATTGAAATGGTTCGCAAAAATGTTGAATTGTTTGATCTGTCTCACAATAAATATAAAGATGCAGAACATAAAGATTATATTTGGTTGGATATTGCTAACACCGTAATAATTGTAATCATAGGCGCAACTAGAGTTAATTTTTTGGGGGGGCTATAAGTTAAAAGACAACGCAGGCCCGTGGGGGCTATGCCCCCACACCCCCACTAATTACTAATTTAGATACAGAAAAAATGTATCAATACTCAATATTATAGGTTGCGTTTAAATTTTAGCAAGGCTAGCCCTCATAATCCCTCTCTCCCCCTCCCCCCATAAAACCACAGTAGTTCACAATAATAATACTTATATACAAATTCAACTTTATAATTTTAATTTTATTTTAATACAAATTTTCTGTCTTTAGTATTACAGTATACTTCTAAAATATCTTCAGTATTTATTGAGTTAACAACATCTCTCTCGATGTTCAGAGTAGCCAAATTTGTAAAACGGTCTTGTAGCATACTGGTTCGTAACCAATTTTTGATACGCCTCATAGAAGAAAACGATCTTTCGCATGTGGCTGAGCTTATAGGAATACTTATTGCTACTTGTAACAACTTATACACATTGGGATAAACATGATTTTCGATCACTTTACTAATATCATTGATAACAAAATCAGGTTTGATAGTTTTCATGCAGTTACTTGCTAAAACTATAATAGTAATATATCATGACGGACGTCGGACACAATTATAATAATAATAATACCTTAGGGTAACCTTAAGATAATAATACCTTCCGCATTCGAGTTATTTAGAAGTTTAGAACATAGATAACAAAAACGAAAATACTAAACCATGTGGAAAACCCACTGTTATTCACTGTCGGTGATTACACTGAATAACAAGGATTTTTCAAACTTGATAATTATTTCGTTTAAATAATATTAAGATTATAGATATAGATGATAAGATATTATTACAAAATTCTGAGATTTGATATTTTTCATCTGGGAGGGCTGTGGAAATATTTAGGGGAGCTAAGCCCCCTCAAGCCCCCCCCTAGTTGCGCCTATGATTGTAATCATGATCATACTAAGTATAAAATTTAACTCGGAAACACTAGCCCTCACTGCACGAAAATCACAATGATACTGAATACAGATACAGAATTTGACAGGTTGCGGCGACCAATCGCGCCTAGGAAACCAGCACGTACCAGCGACAGGTCTCCGCGACCTGTCGCTGATGATTGCCTGGTTTCCTAACGTGCGACAGGCTTCGGAGACCAACAATTAGTCTACTTTATATTTTATATCGTCTCAGTGTTCTCGCCGTAAAGACGTACTCGTATTTTGTGTTTTATTATTTTTTATTATTATTTTTTTTAGTTTCAATATGAGTATCACTAATATAATAACTAATAGTCATAAAATTATATTACTCTTATTTGAAGAAGAAGAAGATGATGAATTATTAATTACACGTTATAAAAAGAGACAAAAAGTGAATAACTTACTTATCAATAGAAAAACAGAGGGATTCTTTGAAATTTTAATAAATAGACATTTGTCGAATGACGAAACGGAGTTTTTTTGAATCACTTCAATTAATTTATCTTCTTCTTCGGCAGAAAAAGTTAAACTAGTTAATTTTTCCGTATTGTCGCAGGCGACGGTCGCGATACACTGCTTTCCGACCGGTGCTGTCGCTGGTCACCCCGAAAAAAGTTGGTCGCAATGCGACGGTCTAGTTTGGGAAACCAGTCAATCTAAAATACATATAAACAGTGCAGTGTTGCCAAAAGTCGGATAAAAGTCCGATTGTCGGATATTTTTTTATTAATAGGACAATTTTCGGACAATTGATGAATCGGATTTTCTACGGATTTTTAATAAAAACTATTGTATTTGTATATTATACTTGTACTCGTTAGAAAAAAAATGATTGCCTAGGGAAAAATTTTTAAAAATCCAGTAATTGTGTGTTGTTATTGTCGATGTTATCGCATAGCGCATTTTACCAAAATTATGGTTAGACTATAAATAAAATTTATATTGAGGACCTCAATATTAGTTAGGTTTTTAACACGTTGAGTGCCACAGTATTTATGATGCGCATACTGTATGTTTCCGCGTCAAATCTGAGCGACGACACCGTCCTCGATATCGGAGCTCACTAATCGTAGAACGGTATCATTTTGTTAGCTGATTTAAATGTTATGAAAATTTCGGATAATTTAAAATATTTTTATGGATTATTAGTTAAATCGTTTCTGGTAACACTGAAACAGTGGGAGAGAGACCGTCACGGAGACCGGTCGCCGCGACTAGTTGCGTCTAGGAAACCGTACCTTTAGCAGCAGTGTATCATTATATGTAATTGATTTCTTATCACCCGTATATATAGTCTGTTCATTTTAAGAAGCTATTCAGGCGGCGACCAATTTTTGTCGGCGGCGGACAGGTCACGCCCAACCGATCCCCACCTCACTATTTTTACCACCGGTGAAAGCGTACGTTATGTGATCCGCGTTAGGTGAATGTGTGTGCGTGCGTTAACGTCGACGTGCGAACAAAATACGTGATAACTGATAAAGCACCGCACCGGGGTCGATGCCATACATTTTAAATTATGTTTACAAGTATGCAATAAACACTAGACTAATGCGTCGCTCCCGTCGGCGGTGATTATTAAGATAAACGTGATCTACGAGGCCGCACCCATGCACAGAAGTTGGCCGCCTGAATCGCTTCTTAAAATGAACAGACTATAGTCACGACTAAGATTCTCGGAAATCCGTGTGGCGTACCTACGCGCAGTCACACGTCACTATTTATTGCGATTGAAAATGTTTCAACTCATGTGCGGCTATGAAAATCACAAAAAGCGGAAGAAAATTTCACTCAGTACCAAAAGCCCGATTTTAATTTTGAAAACATATTTAAATTCATTATTCTGTTTTCTAGGTTATGTAGGAAATCGATTTTCGATTTTTTCTATTGTTTAATTAATATAATAGCAAATTAATTTTCTTTTTTTTCCATAATTCACTTTTACTTTATTGTTACTAAAAAACATAAAATCAAAAATTAATTTCCTACATAACACAGACAAGAAGTAAAAAACTCCAGAAAAGGAGTAAAAATCCAAACATTTTTTCAAAATGAAAATTGGACTTCTGGAATTGTATTTTTTTTTCTTTTGCTTATCCAAATGCATGAAAAAACGACCCGCTTTCAACCGCCTTAGGCCACCTTCACATGAACGCGCGTAAGCACGCCACAATATGCGCGTCACCGTTCAGATGGCTGCGTGTCACGCGCGTTGTACGGGAATGTTCTAATCAAAAACTATATTTATAAAACGATTTGTAGTACAGTTTAGATTGTCATCGAGAATGGATGTGATAGATGCTGTGTGTTTGTTGGCTGTCCACCGAAGGATGAGAAGATGCAGACAAAAGAAGGAAAGAAAATATTGGGTTCATCCTATTTTAAAAACATGGCTTTCTTAAAGTCTTTATGCCACGTTATATCCTAAGCTTAGAGAGCACGATGTAAAAAAAGGCAGGCCTTTTCTCTATTTCATTAATTAGTGTATCTATTTCGATTTCCATATTAAAAAAAAAATACTAGTTTTCGAACACTATAATATAATAATAACACAATAAATATAATAACATTATAATCAAAATTCGATCGTCCGCATCGATACGCGCGTGTCAACTGAACGGTCCGATAATGATACATGGAATTTAAATCCGCGGTGCCACGCGCGTGTTCGCGCGGAAATAGATTATTGCGTCGTTATCGCGATCGACGCGCGTAAACGTGCGCATACGCGCGCCATGTGAACGATGTATGAGAAACTCGTATATCTAAACACGCGCGGCTGACACGCACCACGCAACCACGGATGCGTCGTTGTAGGAAACCACGGTTGGAGCTGGAGCATAGCATGTTTTAGGCCCGGTGCACACATCCTTTTTTTACCGCTGCGGTGCCGCTGCGGCACCGCAAATACGGTGTAATTAATATGCGTTCAAATTGTACAGTGCACATGTCATGCGGCGCCGCTGCGTAGCCGTTGCGTTCAGTGTCTGCCGCAGATAACAAAGTCGCCGCAACGGCACCGCGCACGCAAATCCGGTTCAGTAGTACATTGTTGTATATTGACTCATGCATACGTCCGATTTTTCAACGCAAAATGTCAGAAATCGACAATGTTGACATTGAGCTGTTGATAGGCGAAGTTAAAAATTATAAAGAAATTTGGAACATCGCTGATCAAAATTATCACGAAAGAACTCATTCGAAAATAAGTAAAAAACTTTTCTGAATTTTCTCTTAAATCACTAAATGTAGTATAAAATTCACCTAATCTGCAATCTATAAACGGGTGCACCCAGTCACGCCTATTATATGTCCGTATATATTTTTTGTGCACCAAGTAAGCAAAAATTGCCTTATTTTTGTAAACCTCCATAGTTGGTGACTGAATAGCAACTAAAGTGCTATTCCATGACGAATGCTGTCTCGGGCGTCTAGATGACGTACGGTTACCGCAACAAAAACGCAATAGTGTGTATTCAACAACTGCGGTGTCGCAGCGGCAAAAAATGGACGTGTGCACCGGGCCTTAATAATAGGTTAGTTATTAGTAGGGCAGAGGACTTGAATCATTCGCATATTTGTTTTGCACAGTCACAATATATCCGATTGCATTGTCTACAGCTTCAGCCATTTGAAGACTTTCAGTTGAAAACCTTTTCTTTAAGTTGACAATTATACAATCCAATATATTAAAATAGCCATTTACACAATAGTATTTTTTGACTGATGTACTATTTGTTTCAATACTATGAAATGATTCTGCGGTAGTAATAGTTGTTAGAATGAAATCTTCAAAAACATTCGCTTAGATGCTAATAATAAACATATTTAATAAGCTTAACTTAATAATATTAATATAAATAAATATTTTTAGTAGGTACACAAACAAAATACTGACCTCGAGTTTGAAAAGGTAGTATCAGTTTAACATCATTTTTATCACAAAAAGTTTTTATGTCTAACCACAAGTCACTAAATCCAATGGTAGATCTAGCATTCTCAAAACTTAGTATTACGCTGTTTATTAGATTAGCCGCTTCACCCAATGTAGCAGCTTTATCTTGAAACTTGTTGTTAAGTATATTTATAGAGCATAATACATGTTGCAAAATGAATAGAAAAACAACAAATGACATTTTTTGCATTATTGAAAGTATACCTATAAAAAAATATTCAAAACATATTAAATTTGTCAGGTACTTATAATTGGACAATAGTATTAATATTTAATTAAAAATAATATGAGTATACCTATAGCTTCATTTACATTTCGGTCCAGTTGATTATCTATTTCTTCTTGCAAAACTGCAATAATTGCTTCATAATTGTTTATAACTGACTCACAGTTTTTCCATCTACAATTCCACCTTGTATCACTCAGAGAATTTATTTTTGGTATTTTAATTCCTAATTTCCTTTACATAGTAACTAGAGTTTTATTTTTAGTAGGATGAGAAGTGCTTATACAATGATTCTATTGTGTTGAAAACAATTCTAATTTCCTAAAAAATAAAAACATTTTAACAACAATTTTCCCAAAAAGTAAAATATTGTATTGTATTTTTTATTAACTTTACAATTTTGCACATATCAATGACAACAAGGTTCATCCGATGAGTCATGCAATGGGTGTAAATAGCATAGGGAAATTTGTTTTTTACTTTGGATTGAACACCATTAAATTTGCCAGACATGACACTGGCGCCGTCATATGATTGTGCTACAATGTGATAATTATCCAATTGGTTCTCAGTAAGGAATTCAAATATTTTAGCACATAATGATTCGGCATCTTGATTTTCTGAAACGTCTACAAAACCCAGAAAACGTTCAACAACATTTAGACCAACAGTGTATCTAACACATACAGACATCTGTTCTTCCTTAAAACATCTAAAATTAAGTATAAATAGTAAATAGTTAGTACTATTTATTACTATTGAATCATTTATTCTTAAATATTTAAATGTTAGGTAGTAGGTAGTAGGTACCTTGCTTCATCAATCATAATTCCAAATACTTTAATACATTTTATTTCCTCGGTTATTTTGGACTGAATGCTTGCTGCAAATAAGTTTACCAATTCATCTTGAATTAAATGACTGGTGAAATTAGTAGTGTTGCTATACTTTTCTTCAAATTCAGGGCAATTTTTTGCCAGTAAATCACATGTTTCTTTAAAATTTCCTATTTAATAAAATATGAATACATATATGTATTACAAATACTGAACACAATATGGCCTCCCATACGAACATGTTCATTAGGGTCTATTATTTTCTTAAATAATACTAATAATAATACTCACCTTTATCTGAAGAAAGTTTAGATTCATCATGCCCTCTGAAAGCCAGTCCTTGGTTTCCCAAAAATAAGGTTATTTCAATAAGAGTTTTTATATACTTTCTATTCTTTTCAACAATCAATTTATGGCTTGAAGATAGTTGTTCATGAATGCTACCCGATGACTTACTTTTAACATGTTGGTCCCATTTAGTCAAACAAGTCAAATGGTGTTTACAAGTTGAATGTGCTTCAAGTTTACTTTGCTTATTGCCTTTTTTCCCTCTTGATCCAGTTAACTAAATACTCAATTGAGTATATTATATAATATTTTGAACATGTCAGATTATAATATAAAAAGTATAGGTACCAACTATTATTAAATTTGTTAAACATACTTTTTTCCAATTTTTAAACCCAGTTAATGTAAACACATCATCTTGTACAATCCAGTAGAATAATTACGACAGCAAAAACAAAAAATAGCATCATTCACAATACTATGTTCAATCCATTCATATTTTGAATAGTATTTATCATTAAAACTTCGGTTTTGAGAACCAAAATTAGTTTTTGGATGAGTCTACAGTTATAAAAAAAAAAATATTGAATCAACTTTAATATGATAGTCTTATATTATTTGAATTCAATATTTTACAAGTACAAGTAAAAACTAAAAATACTTAATTTTAGCAATGGACGAACAGGGCCTGTGTCTAAAGTTCCCAAATCACTTATAATCAATTTATTATGCTTTAAATTGTTTTTCCGTGGCTGAATGTACAGTCGAAGATGATTCAAATAATGCAGAATCAATTACTTGCTCAATATCGGCGGTCGGAACATTATTTTTTTTGAAATTAAATATGTCAAATACGTTTTTGGACATATTTAAAAAAATATCGAACAAAGAAAAACGAAACGACACTTAACAGTAAATACGACGCAATTGGCGATGGTTCAATGGCTAATGATTATTGAAATAGAAATGTCACTGTTGTATGTTTCAAATTGTCGAATTTTACATTGGTATTTACTATTTCGTCTATTTTTAGTTCTCATAACATATTATTAATGATAGCGTCGATAACGCGATGCAGTTGGCGATTCCAAGAAAATAATGATATCGATGTCTGCGCATTAAAATCAGTCACTATATTCAATAGATATCGTTTATATAATTATATATACTAATAATGAATAAACTAATATACATTGATACTTAAATATTTATTATTCTGCAGTGCTCTATGGACTTTGGCATTTGACAATGAAATCAGTAAATATATCACATCCTACTTTTTTTCTAAAACTGTAAATGTTTTTATTCACGTTCCAACAGTATTTGAATTGAAAGTTAACATGCATATATGTATTATTATTTATTACAGTAACCTGCAGTGACCAATTATTTGAGGGGGCTAATTTTTCTATTTGTACGTTTTGAGGGGGCTAAGACTCCGCAAGCCCCCCTCCCCAATTTCTACCTATGCCACTACTTGTGGAATCCCGTAATTAATGGAATATCTTAGTTGCTATGATACAAATTCGTGAATAATTAAAATAATTTAGGAATTTAATACTTAAACATTTAATACTTACATTTAAGAATAAGTATAAATGGAAAAATTTAACTCGTTAAGTTAGAAATTACTTTTAAATAAAAAGTAACTTTTTTGTATTTCAGTTAAAAATAATTTGATTTTAAATTTTTAATTCGTTAATCACAGTGGAACAGTAACAATACTGTAAATTATAATTTGTAACATGGAAAATATAAATGTATTATGAAACATAATTCATATGAAAATAATTTATTTTATAAATAGGCAACATTTAATACATTAATTTGCTTTTTAAAACTTGACTACGTTTAGCAACTTTATCAATAACATCATTGAGATTTATTTCAGTTAATATTTCTTTTTCCACACTTATTAATATAAAGCTTTCTAAATGTTCTTGTGACATTGAATTTCTTAAATAGTTCTTAACATATTTAAGCTTTGAAAAACATCGCTCACCTAGTTAAAATTATCTAAAAGATAATCTAGATAACGTCCAAATTATCTTTTATCTTTTATCTAGATAAATCCAAAATATCTTCATCTTATACTTATCTTTTTGCGTTTTTTCTGTCGATAGATAATAGATATTAAATCAAGCAGTGGTGATTTTTTTTTTTATTAAAATAAGATTTTATTATTTTATTTAGCCGTTTTTCATATTATGTCATACAATAATAAATGAAATATTTGACTGTGACGGGGTAATAACTGTTAATAGCAATAATTTAATTGCTTAGTATAAATATAATCGATAACGATATCTTCAATCGACCATTAGAAAAACCACTAATATTAGCTAGAACAGTGGTTCTCAACCGGTGTGCCGCGAAAAATGTTATTAAATATTGAAAACAGTGTTTTATTTCGTGACATTTATTTTTAAAAGTACAGCAGCATAATAATATTTAAAGAACTAAATTATTTAAAGTAAACATAAATTACTAGTGAGAAACTTGAGCTTGTCGTTTCGTACACAAAAGTTCAATACGTGGTCGAATTGAAGACAAGCAGACACGCATTTCCTGATCAACGGAAAGAAGCCTCTCCCGTTTTTTGTTTTTTATGTTTGTAAGTGCCGAAAAGCCTAACTCGCACAAGTAGGTGGTTGAGAAGTGTAACAAAATGTTGATTGCTTCATCTGCTATTACTGGATATTCTATCTTTGCATAAATCCAAAATCTAATTAGTGGTGATTCATTATATTTCATTCGTAGTGTTCTATCCTCCTGAATTTCTGCCAGCTGTTCTTCTTTCTCAAGCGATAGGTCAGCTGTTGACTCTGACGAAGTAGCGCGCTATAGCATAAGGATTGCGCACCCAATCATACTTGTCAACTGAGATATGGGGAAAATACTGTGCCATGCTGTCCTCAAGATCTGTAAGGTGATTTAAAACTAGTTGAGTGGTTATGTCCCTCTGAGGATCTATATCAAAAGTTAAAGGAAACATCTTTAAACTTTTATTTTCTACATGCCTAAATTCTAAATTTTTCGATAACTGAGTCGTCATCAATGAATCTGATATAGCTTAGTAATTGACATTTCTTACTTATATCAGTTGACTCATCGAGCTGCAGTGCAAATAATCTACTGTCACTTAACTTTTCACGCACATGGCATTGGATGTCTGAAGACATGTCACCAATACGCCTTGATACTGTATCGTTTGACAATGGAACCAAAGATATTTCCTTCTCTGCATTGTCACCTAGCATAGATTTAACTATTTCTTTGCAGGCCGGTAAAATAACGTCTTCTGCGATAGTGTGAGGCTGCATTCGTTTGGCTACTATTTCAGACACTTTATAACTGGCCAATAGTGCTTTCTCACTAATAGTAGCTCTACGGTCCATGGTTTTTGCTTGTTTTTCTTCCGATGACAACAGTCGACTGAAGTAATTTTTATCTTTTTCAAGTAGATGGCTATGTTTACTACATAAATGCCTTTTCAGTTTACTAGGAACCATGGATTCGTTGCTGAGTTTTTCTCCACACACGATACATTGTGGTACAGGACGGTTTTCAGGACCATTAAATGTAAAACCAAAGTTCAAATAGTTATCAAGGTACTTACGGACTAAAATAGGAGTAGGTTGTTTGTTTTCCTGCACCACTTTACTTACAACACTTGTACTTGCAACATGATCATCCTCCTTTTCGATGCTACTATTCAATGGTACACCATCTTCAAGTTTTCTTTTTTTTACTATAAATTTATCCATATAACAATAAAAACTACGCACTAAAAAAATGTTTAAACTTTAATTTACGTGTACGTTTACGTCGTCTACACACGTACAGTTAAAACTGTACGATTCGATTGAACAGTTATATCTGTACAGATAAAATCATACGAGTGTAGATTAATACCACGTAGTTTTTAGAACTGTACAGTTTTTCGGAAATAAATTGAAATTATCAATTGACCAATTGTGTGCTAATTATGTAGATAAGACGATACCGGATACATGTATAGGCACGTGGCGATAACTAATGCCTTCAGCGAATTTGTCGAAGTTGTTGTGGTTGTCAAGTGCGGGAGTGTGCCGTTAAAAACTTGTGGTGTATTATAGTGTGCCGTGAACTAAAAAAGGTTGAGAACCACTGAGCTAGAATATTAAATTCGTTGAACCAGACGGATTATTGTATAAAGCCTCAATTACACTGAGCGATTAAGCTCGCTCGCTCTTCTTTTCCAACTCCTGTCGCAATAAACGAGAAATCACAACAACTGCCGCGCGAACTACAGCCTTCGACATTTCGACCAGTCACAACTCTCTGGCACACTGGCGATTTTGCCAGCTAGGCCGATTACATTGAGCGATTTCACTCGCTGGAGTGTAATAACGCCAGCGACTAGCAATTAAAGTAGCCCGGCCTAACTTTAATCACGGGCGAGCAACGAGTATTCAACACGCGGCGAGTAAACGACTAGACCGATTACATTGAGCGACTTCAGTCGCAGCGAGTTAATTCGCTCAATGTAATTGAGGATTAAGCTGAGCGTCCACTAGGTCGGAGAGGTCGGCGTGGCGCGGTGCGGATTTTATCCGGACACCCGTCCATATAACGCGGCGCGGCACGATAAGATGTAGTTTGTTATCATTTTATAAGTTTTATCAAGACACAGATTTTTTAAATTTCTACCAGCTTTTAAGATTGGCATTTCCTTTATGTCATATTTTTTTCAAAATATAATATTGATTTTTAAGCCACTTAAAGGCATCTAAAATATTCGATTTTTTTACATTTTATTTTTATAATCGGTGATAAAAAAAATTTGGCTTCTACAAAATACTTGAAAATTTAATAGAAGATTTTCACAGAAGTAGTTCTTAATGTCATTAAAAAATTATTAAAATCCATAGGCACAATTTTTTTTTATAAGCGTTTGAACATCGAATATTGACATAAAATTACATGTAAAATATAATATAATGTATAATATTCTAGACTGACAAATTATGTCGCTGTATGCAACTGCCAACCCGTCCTAATTGAAAAATATATTTATCGTTTCAAAATAAAATATACTTTTTACAATGTTTTAAATAACAATGTATTATATCCTAGACAAACATATGAACTCCGTTCAGAATCGTTATTCGTATACAATGATATCTATCATTGCATTCAAATTTAACAAATCCATTATAATAATGATCTATCCTATAAGCGAGGTGCACTCCACCCCTAACTGTACAGCAGAGCGAGGCCCATCCGGTTCTTTTTTATATTTCTATGTATTGATATTATGTTAATATATTGATTTATTAATCAATGATTGATAATCAGCATTTTTTGGTGATTGGCTTTCAGTGTATTTCAGTCATGAGAGATCTTATAGATACTACTATATATCCATAGTAAAAAAAAAAAAAACTGTTTTTTTAAGTTTAGAATGTGATTCGATGACAAAATATAAGAATAATAAATGCCAACATCACAATACAAATTACATGGGACATTATGCAAATGCAAAGTAAATATTATTTATACTTAACTATAACCATAATAAAAACTTATTATGGATGGAAAAAATGATTTTTAATAAATAATTTACTGGCGTAAATTTTTTCAGTTCTATAGGTATATTTTGCTTACGGATACAAAAACATGAAGTATTTGATTTTTTTTTTAATTTTTATTGAAGCATAATAGAAAATGACATTTTCAAACAACGTTTGTACAACTATTGAATTCAGTAACATATTATGATTTAAAAAATATTAAATACAAATTCACTTGTGATTCAATTTCATATAAAAATTAATATATACTATATACTTGTGAAAATAAATCATATTTGTTATATTTCTTTTGGCTTGTTTAGTTTATTCTTGTATCAAGGTATAAATAAATATAAAGAAAAATATAATTGCAAAACCCAACCAAAAAGCAAAGCTTGTAAACGGTTGGGTTGAGTTCAAAATATCCAGCAATAAACAGTTATTAAAGTCAATATGAGATAATATACAATAATTAAAATAGTTATACTACAATATAGAAAAAAAGAAAAGAAAAAACTAAAACAAAAACAAAACAGTTTTCTTAAAATATAATTGAATAAATCAAAATTTTATAATAATTTAAAAATACTATTAATATGCTTTTTAAATTTTTTATAACTACTAAAATTATCAATATTAATATTATATTTTCATAACAAAGAAATGCCATTAAATATTGGACTTTTGGAAGCAAAAACAGTTGAACAAATAGGTTTATTTAAATTGCAATTCTTTTTTAACCTAGTATTATAGTTATGAGTTGAAAAATGATCTTTAAGATTAATTTTAAACATGTATAATAAGTTATAACGAGCAAAAAGATGATGAAAATTATAAACATTAAGTTCTTTATAAATTAAATTTGTAGGATAGATACTTGGCTTGAACAGAATTATTTTAATTAAATAATTTAGAGTTACAGATAATACATTAATATAGACATTATAAGCACCACCCCATACTATAGAACCATACGTGAAAATAGATTGTGCTAAAGCTATATTATTCATAAGGTATTCTTATCTTAAGTATGGCGATGAATTTTAAGCTTAAAAATTAGTTTTCTTACTAAGTTATTTACATAAAATATATAATCTTTAAATTTAAGTCTATAATCAAAAATAACACCGAGTTATTTAATGCTACCCAATTTACTTAAAGGTTTACAATTACATGTTTGTTTTAAATATTAGCAATTATATGTATGAGCTCAAAAAGTTAGGTTTGGACAAATACTTATATGTTTGTTAATACAAAAATTAAAAAAGATTTTTTTAAAATCTAAAAAAATGCTAAAAGAACTTTTAACTTGTTGTCGAGATTACTATGTATAAAATGCGAAGTATTTACTAAAGCAGCGCCTCCCACTTGTGGGCCGCGAGCAGCATGGTACTGGGCCGCATGTCATAGGTATAATATTCAAAGCTGGGCAAGTTGGCCATTTTTTTCAACTAATTGAAGTTAAGTTACTTTAATAAAAAAAACTAACTAAGTTAGAATATAAGTTAGTTTTTGAAACTTTCCCAATTTCTAACTTAGATAATTAGTTTGGTGAAAAAATAACTTAAGTTAGAGTAGAAGCTAGAAATTGGTTTTTTTTTATAGATTAAAAAACCTTTTTGTTGAAATGTAAATAATAAATTTAGATACTATTTATATCTAGCCCGTCATTTTTTTACCCCAACATAATTGTTATTTGTTCTATATTTAATAATCAAACAGTTATTTTTAAATAAAATAAATATTTTATTTCATTAATTTTACTAATTTCTAATGCATAATTACAAGAAAAAAATCAAATTTTTATATATATTTATTATTATACGAGTATCATGGGCGTCCTCACGGGTGGGGGGGGATATGGTTCTTAAATTTAACTGAAAAGACTGCAATTTGTATCTCATTAGTTAAATCCTAAGCCAGATTAATTGCTTCAAGTAAGTCAATATTTTATCTTTGTAATGATTTACATTACACATATGTATCCTTAAAAATGTCATCAATAACCATTAAACTGACATTGAATGTTGTATTACAAAGCGATAGAAGCAATTGTGATGCTTTTGTGGAAGTCTCTCTATTAACCCCAAGCACTCATTACTTCCAATGAACTAATTACAGCTGATTGTAATTCTACAAATTGTATAAAATACATCAAAATTCGCTTCGAAAATACACTAAAAATTTATATTGTTGTATTGTTTTTTTGTTATTCCAATGTAAAAAGCCGTTTGGCGTTTATATATTACACTAGCTGATCCCGTGCACTTCGTTGCTCGTTAAATATACCAACTCTATATGACTCAAACTTTGTTCAATTCGTTATTTAATATTCGATGAATGATGTTCTAGATTTATCTTGAGTTTTTTGTTGCCCGGAATAAAAATTCTGTTTTGCAGCAGTATAATATCAGGTAGGCAATCTACCTGCGGTAGATCGCGGACCTAGTGCTGTTTGTATGTGTATGTAATAACGTGTATGTAAGTTTATGATTTAACTCTTATAAAGTATCAAAGTTATACCAAGTTTGACATAATACGGTGGATTAATATAATCAATTATTAATATAACATACTAAAATCCGATGAATAAAAAAAACCAAATTTAACCTTTTTTAAATTAACCTATCTTCTTCCCACAGATCTGCACACAACCATTCATATATATATATATATATATATATATATATATATATATATATATATATATTATAGGGGTGTAATTAAGGGAGGGGGTGAGGGGGATATATCCCCCCCAGAGCCTATATAATGTGTACATTTATATATTAATTTGAAGCTTGTGGAATTATATGTTTTATCGTGCTGACATCACGACGAAATATATTAAATATAATTAATATCAAGAAATCTATAAATAGGTATGCGCATGGAAAATACTGATAATAAGAAACAACGACTGGCGACTGCAGCTAATACGCCGAAACAGTTATCATTTTATGTAGTTATTTTTGTTGGGGTGGAACGTTGACGTTGTGTGTTAAGTTGCTAAACAGCCAAGAAAATTAGAAATTCTTTTATAAACGTAAACTTGTATTATTATGTTAATAAGGACATTATAATTATTACAAACAAAATAAATTTAATATTTTAAAAATTATTATTTAATTTAAAAGTAAATTTTAATTATAATATATTCAAAATTTACATTTTGAAGAAATTATTATAATTGTGTAGAATTTTGTAGAATTTTAAAGCACATGCATTTTGTGTACATATATATTAGTTTAAGAATTTTTGATGAAATAGTTTTCCCAGATATTGTACTTGAATATCTAAGTATTTTGTGTGGAAAAAATGTTTATCCCCCCCTAAGACAAATTCCTAATTACGCAACTTTTTCGTTTATGATGTTGACGGTGTCGTTTTTAGGGGCCAAAATTGAACGTTCACGTAGCCAGGTATTAGATTTATTGGAAAGATGAGAAATTTCAGGATAAACTTTGTTGATTAAGTTATTTTGATCAAGAACCGAAATAGTTCTGTCACCAATTTTCAAAAGATGTTGTAAGAAGAGCTCGGCATTATTATCACCACCATGGTGTACACGCATATTGGTTGTTAATCTCAAAGATGTTATGTAAGACCAAAGATATGATGACTTTAGACAGGCGTTGATTTCATTGCTTTTAGAGCCTTTAGGCACAACTGGCAATATTTGTCTAAAGTCACCAACAAAAAGAATAACGATTCCGCCCATTGGGCGATCATTATTTTTAAAATCCATCAGCGTTCTATCAAGTGCCTCAGAACCACCTTTATTCGCCATTGTTGATTCATCCCAAACAATAAAACGTGTCTCCCTTAATAATTTACCCAAAGAACTTTGTTTCTTCACACTTCAAACTGGGCGTTCGGTAGTCTGAAGATCCAAAGGTAATTTGAAAGCGGAATGTGCTGTCTTGCCATTTTGTAATAATGTTGCTGCTATCCCGAAGAAGCGACTGCTAATGAAATTATTCTCTCTGCACGTAGCTTTGCAAGCAAGAAATTCAGAATGAAGGTCTTGCCAATTTCATCAGGAGCATCAAGAAAAAATAATTCTCCAGTATCTTAGAGAATCTATCCAGGCATCTTGAATGTTCGACAATACATCGATACACAAACATTGGGCAGTGTTCCGACTTTTACGAAGCTTTACCTAAAATGTCGGTCGGTCCGTCCTTCGTAGCCGCGGAATGCCCGAATGCATTCACCGCGATCAACGTCCGTTGTTTTTGTTGCTGTACGGGTGGGGGAAACCTGATCATCATAAGCATAACCGTTGGCCGTCGGACACGTTGAAGGATCAGGGAGAATCGAATTGTAGTGATTGTGGAAACCCAGAACGTCACGTTGTCATCATCGCGATCCCAAGAGAGGTTTTTCATTAGCAACGAATAACGATATGAACTATCACGTAGCGCGACGGTGATACGGAAGGGGAAGTTTTGGCGGCCACATCTAGCCGCCGTCCGTTGCCGTACCGCGAACCTCACCCACCAAGTCTACGTAACAGTGCATATTTTAACTAGTTAACTAGGCGACACAAATGTCGCCCAGTGATTATACTCTGTCGACAGTATTTTGAAAGATTGGGCGATATAATGCGAAACGAATGAGTAATACTATGGTATTATACAATGACTATTTTGAGAAGAACATTTTTTTGTCGCCCAGTGAAAATTCCTTATAAAATGCATTGCTACGTAACAGGTCATTATTTATATTAATTGATAACTCCTTTGTTTTTAAAGTTAGAGAATCGATCAAATGCCATAAACCTTCTCCGCAATTAGCTCTTCATTTAAAAAAAAAAAATCATAACGATCGGTTCAGTAGTTTCCGAGAACATATGCCTCGAAGGTTTTCATTTTCACATTTATATATTAGAAGAAGATAGACAAGAAGAAGAAGATAAATAAATAAATACATATATATATATAGTATATATGTCATATTGATTATACTCGTTTTATTGTAATGCCTTTAATTGTAATTCTCGTTCGATATGATCCCACACAATTATATTATATATTATTATATATTATATATTATATTAATTTACAAAACTCCACGGTCCATCCGTTTTGATACTATTATAATATAGGCAGTAGTGTTGCTTCAAAAATTTGATTTTATTTAAATAGACTATTATAAAATCAATGCTTATACCTTTATACAGGTACGGATCCAGCCTACTTTAACGGGAGGAGGTGGATTATAAATAAGTATAAATGTTTATATACCTATTGGTTAATATGAGTATATATTTATATAATATACATAGAATCTGATACTATTTTTAGGCGAAACTCTTTGAGTCGGCTGGACTGGCCGGCTGACGGTTATCGTCGCTCATACGGTCACAATAATATTGTTCTTATTGACAATTCATTAATTTTTGTTATAGATGAAATAGATGAAAATGTATGAAAATGAAACAATACATTAAAATGTTATGACGCAAGAGAATGCAATTTTATAGTACAACAAATTAAAAATAAAATAAAATTAATTTTCGTTGTATGGCACTAATATTTCCTTTGTTTTTTTTCTATTGGATAAGAGTTTTAGTTTTATTTCCATAATGCCAGTCCTTTTTACTGTCCATAGCTTTAAAAATGAAAAAAAGCAAAAAAAATCTCTCTCTAGAGACTACACATTAGTTTCAAACAATAGCAGACGCTAGACAAATCAAAATTCAAAATTCGAAATTCGAAAATGAAAGTAAGAATATTACTCTTGGTCGTCGTAGAATATTAATAACGTACCGGACCCGGACCAAAATAAGGACGTTGGACAATAATTATTAATATAATATAAATTATATTGTGCTCACCACCAGCACCCGTCTTCTTATCTCATATATTCTAGGAATCAATTATTGGCAATTTATTTTCAATTAGGACAGGACCGACGACGCGCCACGCCGATAAAATTCCGCACGCGCAGGCACATGTCAAACTCATATTACTTTATAAAATTACAATTAATTTTATAATTAATATATAATTAATTAATTATATTAAAATAATTAATATTTTATAATTTTATAATATGATATATTGGCAGTGGTAAAATAATTATTAACCAAATTAAAAATGTCTTGTCCTCTTGTAGTTTCAGTCTTTACAAAATAAAAATTGTTCTATCAACTCAGTATCGCATATGAATCTTACGAATGTCATGACCTGAGGTTTTCCAGTTACATCTGTAGATTCATCTAATTGAAGGGCAAACAATTCAGCTGCTTTATGTTTTTCATTCACATGGAATTCAACATCTTTTGACATGTCTTCAATACGCCTTTGAACAGTGTTATAAGATAGCGGAATTTTTTTAACTTTTTTTTCAAAATCTTCACCAAACAAAATGTTAACAATTTCACAGCATGCTGGTAAAATGGTTGACTCGGCTGTTGTGTGAGATTTCATTTTTTTTGCTATCAGTTCCTGTACCTTATCTGATACAGTTGACTGTTTTCTAAACTTTGAAGCCTGTCTGTTTTGATCTGAGGCTAACCTTTTGAAAAAATCTAGGGGCTTTTCAGACTCAAAACCATGTTTTGTAAGCAGGTGCCTTTTCAGCTTACTTGGTACTATACTTTCATTAGATAATTTTTCACTACACATAAGGCATTGAGGTATAGGGATTTCATCACCACTCGATGTGAAACCAAATGATAAATAGCTTTCATGATGTTGTCGAATATTATTTTTGATCGTACTTTAGCATGTACTCATGATCGTACTCACCTCAACATTAGGAGGATTGAAACTCGGACCAGGTAATTCCTCAACATCAACTCTATTAGCATTATTTGCACCAGGCAATTCTTCGCTTAATTTAAGTTTCTTAATTAAAAACCGATCCATCGTGCGCGACACGTAGTACAAATGATAATCATAGAGCGAAAAGAAAAAATATCCGTTAAAATAAAACACGGTAATAATAATTGTACTTCACAACAGACGACAAACGACTAACTGAATAACATTTTAAATTATTTAATAAGAAATTGTGAACAATATCCAGCGTTGGGAATAGAAAACTAATAATTTATCTAGATAAAGATAAAGATGACTATACTAATTCTTATCTAGATACAGATAAAGATAGTTATACTAAATTTCATCTAGACAAAGATAAAAATAAGTACATTTTTATCTAGATAAATATGAGATAACTTCTTGTTTGATTTTAAAAATATTCAGGATACTACAGCCTACAGATATTAGGTAAAAAATTCATAGTTAAAAACATTTTAAAATAAATATCATTTTTTAAACTCATTTCAAACATTAATAAACATAAAATATAAAATAATTTTTTTTGAAATAAACTTCATAAGAAGATTGTCATCTTGTCAGTTATTATCTGTGTAATAGGTATGATGTACAGAAAAATGTAAAAATGAAAATATAAAAACATTTTAAATTTTCAAATTTTATTTTTATTCCATTTAAATAAATTATCTAGATTGGTACTCATAGATAACAAGATTTTTATCTAGATGAAGATAAAGATAACTGAGTATAAATTTATCTAGGTAAGATAAAATATAAATAATTTTTATCTAGATAACTTATCTAGATACATTTCTCTAGATATTTCCCAACACTGACAATATCCTCATTAAGAGAATCGATAAAACTATATTAACCAATTACTGAAATTTTACGTAAACATTTATTAATAGTCGTGAAATTTTCGCGGTATACCCAGATGGGCCTTGCGGCACACCAATGTGCCGCAGCACACCGGTTGGGAAACCCTGGTCTAGAATATTATACATTATATTATATTTTACACGTATCCTTATGTCAATATTCGCTGTTCAAACGTTTATAAAAAAAAGTTGTGCCTATGGATTTTAATAATTTTTGAATGACATTAAGAACTACTTCTGCGAAATCTTCTATTCAATTTTCAAGTATTTTGTAGGAGCCAAATTTATTTTATCACCGATTATAAAAATAAAATGTAAAAAATCGAATATTTTAAATGCCTATAAGTGGCTTAAAAATCAATATAATATTTTGAAAAAAATATTGCATAAAAGAAATACCAATCTTAACAGCTGGTAGAAATTTCAAAAATCTGCGACTTATACTTTTTGAATTATAACAAATATTTAAAATCGTTTAGAATAAATTTATGCAATTTCGTAAATATTTAAATTTCAAACAGTCATACAATTTTTTCCTCTTAGTCCGGTAGAAATTTTTTAAAGATTTTTGAAGAATAGCTCATAGATAAACTTGTGTTAAAATTTTGAACCTAAAGTATGAACAAAAAAATATTTTATGCATTTTTATCTACAAAATAACTTGCAAATTATCGTGATTTTTACACATTTTATACAAATTTGAGCATTAAGGGCTTATAAAAAAAAATTGAGTTAACCGATCACCGATATTTTTTAGTTACGATAAGTTTAACTTATTATAAACCTAGTATAAAATTTACATGAGTTTTCGCTCAACCAATTAAATTTTATAGATGTTTAAAAACAAAAATTTTACAAAAATCGAAAATTTAAATTGTCTATAAATAAGTCAAAATATGTCAAAATACTTTGAAATCTTAACCATGTATAGAGAACGTCAATATAAAGATTTGGTGAAAATTTCAAGTTGTTGCGGTTTTTCATTTTTGAGTTAGAGCATTTTAAAAAAAACCGATATCTTTGTCAGTCTAGAATATTATACATTATATTATATTTTACATGTAATTTTATGTCAATATTCGCTGTTCAAACGCTTATAAAAAAAAATTGTGCCTATGGATTTTAATAATTTTTGAATGACAATATGAACTACTTCTGTGGAATCTTCGATTAAATTTTCAAGTATTTTGTACGAGCCAAATTTTTTTTATCACCGATTATATAAAAAAAATTTAAAAAAAAATCGAATATTTTAAATGCCTATAAGTGGCTTAAAAATCAATATAATATAAAAAATTTTTATCAGTTAAGGAACAACTTATAAGAAACCTTGTATTAAATTTTCAAGATTTTCTGGGCAGCCAAAAAAATGTTATCGTTATTTAAAAAAAAAATACTTAAAAAAATTTAAAATTTCAATTGTCTATTAATAGCTCAATAAAAGTCAAAATACTTTGAAAATTTAATGGTGTATAGAGAACGCTAATCTAAACATTTGGTGAAAATTTCAAGTATTTACATCTATTAGTTTTTGAGTTATAGCAAAATAAAAAATTTGATTATGTCGAAAACTGGTTTTGCGTAAAAACTCCCGTTTTTCCCAAATTTTTTTATGGTTTTTTCCGTCGCATTTAAAAAATATTGGAAATTTTTTACTTTTGACCCCCTATAGTACCAACTAGATTCACTTTTCTTTCAGAAAAGTTACTACATAAGCAAATCGAAGCATTACTGCCCCAAATCGTGTCGACAGACACGAAAAAAAAAAAAAAAAAAAAAAAACACACATCATTGTAAAATCAATACATTCTTCACTCCGTTCAGAATCTAAAATTAACTTAATTAACTTTGGTTAATGTTTGAGACTATCACTTGTGATTATTATAATACTTAATTAAATATTTATATTTAATTAATTATATTTAATAACTAATACGACTAATATAATATACATTTTCAGCGATTATATTTAATAATCGTCTAAAACTTTATACAATTTCTTGTTATTTAGTTGTAACATGCATCATTATATGTAATATGGTTTTATTATTTTATTTTTATTTGCATATGACAGACATATTTTTTGTGTTTTTGATTTTTTATATTTTTTGAAAGGTATTTTTTTTTTTTATGGTATTTACGCGATGATCACGTGCGTCAGTGGGGTAGTCCTTAAAAGGACTGTTTTTGTCGAATGAGCCAGGAGATCCGTGGATGTTTGGCTGTCGATTCGATGCTATTTGGTTTCGTGTATTCATTGTTTGATCCGTGGAAAAATCTTTGAGAGATTCGGAAAGCAGACCAGGAATAAACTACTCACAGGGGAGACCTCGAGAAG
>JASXSY010002862.1:0-147664 GCA_034509805.1 Sipha maydis
TGAACGCTTTCTAAATATACTGTTCAACATTATAAACATGTATACGTACTCTACACACATTGACACGGAGTTTTTAATATCGTTGTTGTTATTATATTTTAAAATGAATTTCATCATACTGTTATATAAAAATGACAATGGTGCCTTAAACTATGGAATGCCAAATTCAAACAATAATGTAAAAGATGATATAATAATTTCTTTGATTCTCGACTCGATAAATGCTTTTCAGCGTTTTAAGGTGCTGAACTGTGATGTTTCGTTATCGGTCTTCCAAGAAACTAATTTCTTTGGCTACTCTATAGATAAAATTGATTTGCGTGAAATAAACATCGACAAATTGTTTTCAGATATACATTTGATCAAATCGGAATCTGTTAACCGGTGCACCATCGCGCAAATGTTATTGCAAGACATAATTCTAAGCACTGACGATTTAGTGGGACATGAAATATCCAATATTAAGTTATTTTATAATCAAAAGCGTGTTTATTTAAAAGACATTTTTACCGATATCGAAAATTCAAATAATCTGGACTTGATTCTTTGGTATCAGCGAATAGTTCATGAATCAATTGTACGAATTGTATTCGCAAAACTTTTAGACATATTAGGTCCGCTGAACGTTCTTGCTACAAGTACGATAGAAAAGTTAAGTGTATTAAACTTTTTGTTTTCTGATTTTATGAACTTGCCAAAATACTTAGTAAATGCTTTTCATCATATGAAAGATAATGACTTAAGTTTAGATGATTACCTTACACTTGAGGAGAATGTTAGTAATTATGTGGTGAGAGCAGAAACGGAAAATGATTCCTATGAAACTTCGAGTTTGCCGGATTTCAAAATCGAAGTGATTTCTGAAGAGTCGACTTCAACGTTGGAGCAATTCCTGAATGCGATACTGAACAAAGTAGCGGACTACAAGTGCATGGTCAATGTTTTCAAGCTTCTTAACGTGGAGAAAGAAAAGTATTACCTACCACGTAAGCAAAGTTCATTTACGGTGCACGATTATTTGAGGGACAAATTACAGAAAATGGAACCGCTCATCAATTCCCAGGCGTCGAATGCCATACAGAATACTCCAGGAGAAAATTTGACCGGAACGTCGACTGATAATTCCAGGTCCACGCAAATATATTATCCGCAAATATTCGATAACAGCAAGCAGACGAAGGAGACATGCAAATACGTCACGTCCGTGTACAAATATTGCATTTATGCTTTCAAAGCCGTTGTCTTCAACGGCTCTTACACGTTACAGGACGAAAATTTAAAAAAATTCAAATATTATAATGCCGTCATCGTATCTCGTTTGAGAATCGATTTGTATGGCACCAAGTATGGTGGTCACACTCTCAATCGGACAGTTCTCGATGTAGTGCCAATGAATTCGATCGTCGTAAATCATATTTTGAGAAAAAAATCGGCTTGTCTGCGCAATGAAGCGTTGTCGTACTTGTTCGTGGTAATGGCGGCGTTGAACGAATATGGACTGAGGTATTGCGGACCACCGTCGTACAAATATCTCTTGTTTAAAAATATCGACCTAAACAGCAACCAAAGTATCGAGGACGAGCGGCAAGGATTTCGGTCCAATGTGATCTTCACCCCGCAGTCTGATAACACAAATTACCTCAGCTTATCGATGCACGAAAATTTGTATGCTTTCTACGAACTCAATCTGAAGAAGCAAGGTGTTTATATGGATGTGATACTGTTTTATTGGAGAGGAGAACTGAGGACTTTCGGAAACATTTTCCACAGCCTACGTAACACCGTTATGAGTCCTTCTTATTTGTACGAATTAAACGACGTTTATTACAAGCTTGTTTTGGCCAAGGTCTACTATGAAACAAAAATTTTCCTTAAGCCATTAATATATGATGAAAAACTCATGAGAGAAGGATGCAGTAAATTACGTAATCTTCTGATGTACGGTGTGTTATATGATACAGTTCTTTTGTCCGTAAATTACTTTCCAAAAGCGTTTACATATCTTGTTCTACAATTTAATTTGTTCGTGAAAAATTATTTCGTTTATGCGCACAGATACTACAAATTTCCTGTTGATTTATTAGAAAAAAATAATATAATAAAAGAATTTAAAAGATTAGGCGTTATCATAAATGTAGTGGACTCGAAAAATAAAATTCATAGTAGTAAGAGAACTACACTCAACGAAGAAATGGAACAGGAGAGAATTATAAAATTTAAATCAAAAATTCGGGAAATTGTTGAATCCATAAAATTTGTTAACCAGGAATTTTTAGTCCGATTCTTGAACCAATACCAATAATAACGACTATTCTGAATACATTATTAAATAGTTTCTATTTAAAAATATGAAATGAATAAAAAAGTTCCTGGCCTGAATTTTATTAATTTTGTATGGAATTGATGTAACGTTGACAATGGATACAATTTTCAGTTATTTTATCACGTGACTGGTTATGTATTCCAGTTGATTTATTATGTTTGTAAATAATTAGAATAATAGTCGTATTATTAAGATTATCTGAGCTACCATAAAGTTGAATAAAATAAATACAGTTTGAAAATGTAATTATAACTATTTGATTCTGATTATCTGTCTATTATTTTATTTTATTATATTTTTTTATATTATTTTAGTTAACTGTAGGAGTATTACATGTGAATTGTATTCATGAATGTATGAGGTGTGTCCGGGCAACACCCAAAATGTTATAAATGGGATCTAGTAATTTTAGTCTAAGAGTAAGAGAACTATATTTTAACCGATGATGTTCAAATTTAATGTAATTTATAAAAAATAAATATTGTTACGTAATAGAAAACAAAAAACTAAATGTTCTATATTTTCATGCAAACATTTATTATGGTATCAAAACTGTTGCAATGGTCTACAAATGGTTAACTGAGAAAAAATTATAAAAACTAAAAAAAAATTGAGAGTGCCTAACATGTTCTATTTTAAAATTTGCTTACTTACGAGTGAACAATACCAATTTTATATAAAAAAAAAAAAAAAATTTAAATTAAAATTAAATTCCTATTTACGTTAAAAATAAGAGTATTCATTATTATGAAATCGATGTGATTGATTTAATTCACATAAGTGATACAATATTAATTAAACAAATGGAGATGTAACCTATTGCTCGGTATTGTAATCATATACAAATTAATAAATTATACTTTGAAGTTATAAATAATATTATAACCAAGAGTTACTTACGTAGATATCAAGTTATAAAATGCTTGTTTTTTTTTTTTTATCTCTTAGGTAGCTTGTGAGAGAAGTTTTCTTAAATTAAAGTATTTAAAATGCATATCAATTTAAAACGTTATAACTTACATAAACAGATACATATTTTCTTTTGTTAAAGATAAATTTCAAATTAGTATTAACTGAAAACAATTGATTTTAAAATATAGAATAAAAACAATCATAGATGGGGTTTTTTACTCAGGAATAGTCTATGAATAACAATGGGACTGGGTCTAATTTACGTAAAAGAAAGTCGTTAGAGAAAAAATTATAAGAATATTTAAAGACATTAATTTTTGAGTAGGTGGTTTTGGTAATATTAAAGAAAAATTGGAACTTAGAATTTGTTGTTTAGTGATGATTTCCGTGTTGTTAAATTATAAATTTAAACATATTTCTATATATTTCACACTAAAAGCATACATATTTAAGCAAAAGTATATTATAATAATTATGAAAATTGGTTTTTCTTGCTGGTCTCCAACAATATTATTTATGTTTGTGTTAAAGTACACGTTTCAGGAAAACGCACAATATGTGTTTTATTTTCACAGATGTTATTACATCGAAAAAATACGCAATTTAACTGATCCAAGAATTGCACATTTTCATGCGATGAGGATAATTAGAATAATTATTGATGTACTCGAATAAGAAAATGTTTTATTATATGAAAATAAAACTCGTTAAATATATTAATTAATTTGCTGAATTACCCGGAAAAACTCCTTTTAAGTGTAAAACGCTGTGGATGCGTTGCCGAAAAGAAAAATGTGTTTTTAAATATAAATTTTATAATTTTTAATTTGTAACTACATGTGTAATTATATCATGTATTGTTATAAGTCAATCGTTTTTGCTTTTTTTTTTATAATTATCCGGCTTCATCTGTGTGTATATTTTTTTCATATTTACAATATTATTTCAAAATTATATGGGTAACATTGTTGTGTGCAAAAAATATTTTTTATACAAAGTCGTTTTCGCAACAATTGTATAATAAAATAATATAAATTTACAACTGTAAATATTTTAGATGTTATGCGTGTCTTAATCGGAAACATTATATTTCATAACAACATATATAATGCAATTTTCAAAAATCCTTTCTTATTGCACGATGAAAATACGAGAAAAATGTCTATTCCAAATTTCAAGTCCGTACTAGTAGTTCTTATTTCACGTGTACACGTTTTCACGTATTTACGTGAAATTAAAATTGGGAATTATTAAACCGTGTATTTAAAAAATCCGTATACACGTGTAATTAATTCACTTGTATACGTGTAATTCACGTATTCACGTATTCACGTATTCACGTGTTAAAAAGTTTTAATATTTACTTCTTCATTGTTACATATAATAATTAAATTGATCACAGGCTTGAGTAATAATTATTTTCGTACAGATATATAATAATTACTTACAAAAAATAAAAAAGAAAAAAATAATAAATATTAATAATAGCTGTACAATTCAAACAAATACAAAAATCAAATATTTTATATAAATTATGAAGGTCGAAACAACATTTTATAATTTATTAAGAGATACATACAATAACTAGATTTATCAAAGTATTACAGGTTTAAGGAATACGTTTTATAGTACCGATTTACATTAATTAATTATAATAAATATAACAAAAATAATACATTTTAACAATGGAAAAAATTTAATAAATTCAAAAAACAAGCACGAAATAATATAAATAATAATAAGAATCTATGGTATTAGGTGTCTGTTTTGATATAAGAAAATCAGCAAATTGACATTTTTTGTCGTTAGCGATGTTCTTTTAGAGATCACCACGTTTCCAGCAGTTGAAAAACATCGCTCAGAACTTACTGATGTGGCTGGTATTTTTTGGCTAATATTGCAGTTTTGGAATATTTTTCTTCCCTGGATTTCCACCAATCAAATGGATTTAAATCAAACTTTAATTGAGGTTCAGATAAATAATTTTGAAATTCAGTCATTATCTTCTGGAATATCATCACATAGAGAAACTGAAGTGCTCCGTACGTTGCGTAGTTTTTAAGATACAGCGATCAGTGAGTTGTATTTAGATTTTATGTGTATAGATTAGTGCTCTTGATTTGATGTGGGTAATACCCGGGTATCCGTTTATCCGGGTAATACCCGATTTTGTGGGTTTTCAATGTTTTCGGGTAGTGGGTACCCATTACCCAAAATTTTCGGGTACTCGATGGTTTTAGATATACGTAAACGGTTTAATTAAGTCTTAAATCCTAAGAGGTAATCAGTATTAAATTATACATAACACAATTATTCGAATAAAAAATATCTAAGAAAATATAAAAATTAGCTATAAAAATATAATCTAAGATATACATACCTTAACATACCTAAGTTCATTAAGCTATGCCTTTTGCTATGCTATGGTTATCGAACAGAAACAGTTAAGAACAACTTAAGTCTAGTTATTAATACTTTCATATTCTTATATACACTTTTAGTATTATCGAATTATAAATACATACTGGAATTGTTGTCAACATTTAAGGGATATGTAAAAAATATGTAAAATTAAATATTTCTTAATTTATTGTAAATCATATGAAACGAATTTATCATTTACAATAGTTAATTAATTTATCATGTTTTAAAAAAAATATGTATTTACATACAAATCCCAGCTCTAGTAATGAGTATACAGATCATAACGGGTAGGTACCCAATCCATAACGGGTACCCGAAATTTTGTAAATCGGGTAATACCCGTAAAACCCGGTTACCCGGGTACCCGGGTATCAAGAGCACTAGTATAGATTAATATGGTTCAAACGCAGCTTTTGAAACAAGTTTTATAGCTCCACCGGGATTAAACAATTTTGACATAAAGCAAAATCAGTATTATTTTGAACGTATCAATGTATTGATGATAAAGTTATTAATAAATTTAAACAAGTAGTTGTTTAAATGACGTGGAAAAATAATATTTCTATTAATATTATTATTCTACTGTGTCTTATTATCATTCAATACGAAATGTTAGGGAATAATTTTTATAGATTTGAATATGAAATAAGTAATCGTGTCAAAATCGTTGTGAGAAGTAATAATTCTAGTATAGTCAAGTTAAACAGTGTGTCATACATGTTGCATTATGATAACATAAAAATAGTACTACATTCCCAAACATAATTCGCAGTACGTTCATTCAATTTTATTTTTGCGTAAACTGCAAGTTTTGTGCAAGTTTTCTGCAAGTGCATGGATTTGTAATAAATTATTCAAACACATCGCACGATTTCTTTCGCTGCAGATAACACTAGCAGTGTTGGGAAATATCTAGATAAATGTATCTAGATAAGTTATCTAGATAAAAATTATTTATATTTTATCTTATCTAGATAAATTTATACTCAGTTATCTTTATCTTCATCTAGATGATAATCTTGTTATCTATCAGTACCAATCTAGATGATTTATTTAAATAGAATAAAAATAAAATTTGAAAATTTAATTTCTATATTTTCATTTTTACATTTTTCTGTATATCATATACCTATGACACAGATAATAACTGACAAGATGACAATCTTCTTTTGAAGTTTATTTCAAAAAAAAATTATTTTATATTTTATGTTTATTAATGTTTGAAATGAGTTTAAAAAATGATATTTATTTTAAAATGTTTTTATTTATGAATTTTTTACCTAATATCTGTAAGCTGTAGCAGGCGCAGCTTCAGAAACTTACAAAGGGGGGGGGCCATTTTTTTCAACCATCGCTTAATTTCAAAGGGGACTTAGAGGGGACTAGAGTTAGAGAATATTCTTACCTGGAACCTGTAAGTGATTACTGATAATAGTTGTTTCTCCAAATGAATACAGAGTCCGACTGCGTTCCTATATTATGATACACACCTCATATTAATGTCATATGGTTTTTTTAGGCCACCAAATAAAATTGTTAGCTAGGTAGGTAATTAAAATCAGGATTTAACAGTTCACAAGGACAAATATGTGAAAAATTAAAATTTTTGAAAAAAGCTGGGGGGGGGGCATGGCCCCAGTGCCCCCCCCCTTGGAGCCACGCCTGGGCTGTAGTATCCCGAATATTTTCAAAATCAAACATGAAATTATCTCATATTTATCTAGATAAAAATGTACTATTTTTTATCTTTATCTAGATGAAATTTAGTATAACTATCTTTATCTGTATCTAGATAAGAATCAGTATAGTCATCTTTATCTTTATCTAGATAAATTATTAGTTATCTATTCCCAACACTGAACACTAGGGTTTCCCCAATTGTGTGAGGTTTTTCATTTTTGGCAATAACTAAACTAGTTAAATATGATGCTCTCACGTTACTGTCGTTAAACTTCGTAAAACTAGTCATGCATTTCAATTCCTTTTGGAAAAGAGTATCTTTTCTCTCAAAAAATTCAATCAGTTTGTTTTCTGTTTCCGAATGCTTCGATAATTGGTGGCGCTTAAGTTGCGATGGTTTCATGCTTTGATTCGAAAGTACTTCTTGACATATTACACATTGAGGTAACGGAGTAGAATTTTTCGAACCGAATTTTACAACAAATCCGAATAGTAAGTAATTGTCATCATATTTACGATTCAGCTGTGTTTTTTGTTTCTAAGTATTTGAGCTTCCGCTTTCTAAAAATCTCTTCATATTTACTCAATTTTATGTCAAAATAAAAAGTACGAAAAACTACATAAAAATATAAAATATACTTGATACAAACCACTCGCGTGACACTCGGAAATAAACTGAAAGAACTAATGTAAAAACGTGTTATTGTCAAATTAGAATACGCTTTATCGATTTATATCATATTAAAGACATTATCATTATCTTCATAACTATCTATGTAAACATAGATACATACATATACTACATAGATTATAAACGACCTCCACACCATCGACAGTTATAAAACCAGCTAATATCAAATAAACCAAATAACATTTTATATAATAATAATTAATTTCAATTTATTTTATAAAAGTATATTTTCTTCGCGTACCACTAGTGTTCTTCATTCTAACAAATCCATGTACGAAATTTCTTGATCTTCCTGCTACTTGTGCCCTATGTGGAGAAGCTCACCCTGCAAATTATAGAGGCTGCACATTTCACAAAGACCTATCAAAAATGTATCGCAACAATAGTAAAAACAACACTTATTCAAAAAACATTATTCAAACAATCTCTAATGTTAAACAGGGAAAGGCCGCTATTCAGGAAACTTCTGTGATCCCTCCTAATTTAAAAAAACAACAAAATATTCCCAAATATCTCACAAATTCATACAGCGGATACATATTCCAAAAAAAAAAAACAATTCCTTCCCATCACCAATCATATTAAAATACTCTTCTTGATAATAAATATAATAAATCAATTAATATAATAAATCATTAATATAATATAATAAATATAATAAATCATTAATATAATATAATAAATATAATAAATCAACTTTCATCATTCTTAACAGAATTTAAACAAATAATCAACCGTTTAATAGTATTATTGATTACTGTCATAAATAAAATCTTATTTAAAAATGACAAATAATAAACAAAATTAAGATCTTTCAAAATTCTTGTATGGAACTCAAACGGTATTAAACAATATGAACCCGAACTTTTTAATTCACTAATTGAAAACAAAATAGATATAGCTCTAATATCAGAAACGCATTACACATCGAATTCTAAATATTTTTCCCCTGGATATAATTTATTAAGAGCTGGCCATTCTGATGGGACTGCACACGACGGCTCAGCTATAATTATATCATCAAATCTACATCACCAACCACTACCTAATCTCCAACTACCAGTTATACAAGCAACGAATAGGTATCCAAATCAAACTCAATAATAAGCCCCTAACAATATCATCAATATATTGCCCTCCAACCCTTTAATCACTAAGCGACAAATTGTACAATTTTTTGATTCTTTAAATAATTCTTTATTGATAGGTGGTGATTATAATGCGAAACGCCAGCAGTGGCATTGTTTATCCGAAAATTCCGGAGGTAATTCATTCAAAAACGTATTATTTAACAGAAAATATACACTAATATCTCAGAATGGTGCAACATATTGGCCTATTCATTATGACTAGGGCAGATGACTTGAAGCATTTGCATATTTGTTTTACATAGTCACAAAAATAGCAGAGTACGAAACAAATACGTTTCATGCTTTCATAAAGCTATATTTGAAATTTTATTTTGCATAAAAATGCATATTTTGAATCCTTTTTGGTTTTTAGGGCATATTTTACACTTTTAAACGCTATTTTATACTTTTTGAGATATATTTAACTTAAATCGATTTTTTCCAAAGGGACATTTTTATTTCAAACAATACAGTCAAAATGTTTGCATAAAAATTCATTAATTTTTAATTTTTGCCGTATAATATGGTTTTTGACTGTTTGCAAGCACACATTTTTCCTAGAAGCGATAATGATCTTACGTAATTTCTTTACAAAATATTAAGAAAATTAAGTAAAATGTATTTTGTTTATTTGACTATGGTATTTAATATATTTAAATAATGTAATTGTTTTGACTTGTTTTAAACACTATTTATCTTATAAATTCTTCTAAATAGAAAGGCTGAAAAATTGTTAAGTGCATATTATGGGGCTTTTAAGTGCATAAGTGCATATTTAGAGCTTTTTTAGAACTACAAGTCCTCTGCCCTAATCATAAAAAACACCCTGATATACTTGACTTTTTTATTTCGAATTCTCCTTATTTAAATTATACCATTTCGAACTTAAATGACCCAGCTTCCGACCATACACCAGTTATTTTAAAAATTGAAGCCATACCAACCTATAGCTCCTCTCGTTTTTCGTTATCAAAAGATCCTATAAATTGGGACTACTTCTCAAAATACATGGAAACTTCCACGAACCTAAAAATTTAATTAAAATCAAACATTGACATTGAAAACGCGGCCCAGAATCTTGTAGCTACTACACAATCAGCAATCTTTCACTCTTAAAAACCAACCAAACACGATCAAAGGACGCAAAACAAAAACACCCTCCCTAATAATATAAAAGATCTTATCACCTTAAAACGTAGAGATCACGCTTGCTGGCAACTAAATAGATATCCGTCTGATAAAAATGGGTATAATCACTTGTCTAACACGATTAAAATACTATTAAAGAAAAACAAATTTGAGATCTTCCTTTCAAAATATCAAAAATTGAATACAAAAAATGGATCCTTTTGGAAAACGACAAAACATTTAATAGAAATTAAAAACCAAATCCCACCTTAAATATTTTCACCTCACGATGATATTATTACAACTTCTGAGCACACTAAAATTATAGAAAACTATCTAGATAGCTCTTTTCCTGTTCCATTACCAGCAAAACATAAAACTCCTAATGAAATAAAAAATATTATATTAAAATTAAAAGGAGGTAAATCACCAGGCTTCAATTTAATTTCAAATAAAATGTTAAAACATCTCCCAAATAAAACTATACTACAAATAACCGATATTTTTAATTCCATGCTAAGACTAAGTTATGACCCCCTTATTTGGTAGTGCTCTATAATAATTTTAGTCCACAATCCAAATAAACCCAAACACATAACATTTCTATATAGACCCATCAGTCTTGTTCCTTCAATCGCCAAAATTCTCGAAAAAATTCTTCTTCTAAGAATTAGACCAATTTTAAGTTCAAACTCAATAATACCAAACACACAATTTAGATTCAGATCGAAACACTCGACTAAACAACAAATACATGACTATGTGATCTTATAGTCACTTCATTTAAAAAAAAAAAAACAGTATCGTCTCAGTGTATTTCTCGACGTGACTCAAACGTTCGGTCGTATGTGGCACCCGGGCTATTTTTTTAAATTAAAGTTGTTTTTACCCGCATCATATTACTTAATAATCGGTTCTTTCATAGAAAATCTTACTTTTCAAGTCCAAAACGGTGACTCACTTTCTTCCTATTATGTCATAACTGCTGAAGTCCCACAGGGAAGCGATATCCCTCCCGACTTATTTAATATTTTCACGTCTGGCATTCCTAATTCAAATTACACCATGTTAACCACATATCCATATGATACGGCGATACTAGCGTCCAACGATGACCTCAATACAGCTGCCAATTCACATCAAAATCATTTAATGGAAATTGACAAAATGGAAAATAAAAATAAATACAGAAAAATCGATCACGGTACTATTTACTTTACATAAAAAAAATATTTCTCCCTTATATTTTCAGGGCTCTCCTATCCCAACGTCAAATCAGGTTAAATGCTTAGGTTTAGTGCCTTACAAAAGGCTTTAGACATACACCTCAAATCCAATCGTTAAACTCTTAACAATCGCCTCACCTGCTCCGGCCCATATTAAAATCAAAAATGTCTATTAAAACAAAAATAATTTCATATAAATCCTTTCTGAGACCTATTGGACATATATAGTTCAAATTTGGACAGGCGCTAAACCTTCTAAAACTCGCACTAATCAGGCATTTCAATTCATCTCATTCGTGTCATTACCTCAGCCCCATGCTATGTGTCAAATAATTCCCTGAATAACGATCCCAAAATAGAAACAATAAACCAATTTAAAAAAAAAAAACAATATTCAAACTTTCACAGAAAACTCCATTCCCACTACAATTCATCTTTCTACCGTTTATCTTCCAGACAACATTGCCCGTCGATGAAACCGTAAATGGTGTCGAGATCTTCTCTAAAAACAAAAAATTAAAATTAAAAATATAATACTCACAATACTAAGCATACATATAGAGATACATAAACATCCTCACAGAGGGGTCTATCTCTGAATAGCCTCCCTCCTCTGCCTTTTCCATGAATTTGTAAATATTATCTCTTTATCTTATTGTCATAGATTTTTAATTTTCCTTAAAAAAAAAATAAAAAAATCTTATTTTTTATATTAAATATAAATAAATATAAGTATCAAAATGGATATATGTTAATGCGTTGTAATAGACTTAATTTTTTTAAAAATACAATTTTGAGAAATGTAGGTGGGGAGTGGTTCCCAATTTCAATATGTTTCAAAAATTATATGGACCCCCTCCATGAAATATTCGTATACGCGCTACTGATTATGGAATGAAGAAAATATCGATAACTATATTGTTTAACTAATATGGTTCAAGTGCAGCTTTGTATATAAGTTTAATAGTTTCACATTAAATAAACAATGCAACGTAAAAAATGAACTCAGTATAACTTTGGAAGTATCGTTATATTGTTCCGAAAGTAAAAAAACAATTGAGTCTTAAAAATTTGATAAAATGTTAACGAATAATCATATTTCGATTCTTTTACTGTGTTTTATAATCATTAAATACAAAGTGTATGCGGCTAATTGGTACAGATTTGAATACGAAGTAAGTAATCAAGTCAATGTCTCTGTAGACAGTGTTAATTCAAGTGGAGTATATTTTAAAAATGTATCATGCATAATACATTATAATAACGTAGCGATAAAACAAAAACAAGACAAACCTCGAAGTATGTCAATTCAATTTTATTTTTGTATAAACTGCAAGTTTTCCGATTGGATTCGTAATAAGTTATTCAAAATAATAGAACGTGTTCCATTATTGCATAATCCAAATTTACTTGATACAAGGAATGACGAATTTCGAAAACAAAATGATGTTTCAACGATTATAGATATTTCAAAAACAATTGAACGCTTTCTAAATATACTGTTCAACATTATAAACATGTATACGTACTCTACACACATTGACACGGAATTTTTAATATCGTTGTTGTTATTATATTTTAAAATGAATTTCATCATACAGTTATATAAAAATGACAATGGTGCCTTAAACTATGGAATGCCAAATTCAAACAATAATGTAAAAGATGATATAATAATTTCTTTGATTCTCGACTCGATAAATGCTTTTCAGCGTTTTAAGGCGCTGAACTGTGATGTTTCGTTGTCGGTCTTCCAAGAAACTAATTTCTTTGGCTACTCAATAGATAAATTTGATTTGCGTGAAATAAACATCGACAAATTGTTTTCAGATATACATTTGATCAAATCGGAATCTGTAAACCGGTGCACCATTGCGCAAATGTTATTGCAAGACATAATTCTAAGCACTGACGATTTAGTGGGACATGAAATATCCAATATTAAGTTATTTTATAATCAAAAGCGTGTTTATTTAAAAGACATTTTAACGATATCAAAAATTCAAATAATCTGGACTTGATTCATTGGTATCAGCGAATAGTTCATGAATCAATTGTACGAATTGTATGCGCAAAACTTTTAGACGTATTATATCCGGAGTACATTCTTGCCACAAGTACGACAGAAAAGTTAAGTGTATTAAACTTTTTGTTTTCTGATTTTATGAACTTGCCAAAATACCTAGTCAATGCTTTTAATCATATGAAAGATAATCACTTAAGATTAAATGATGATGATAGTCTTTTGATTGATATTAGAAATTATGTAGAGGGAGCAGAAACGGAAAATGATTTCTACGAAGCTTTGAGATTGTCGGATTTTAAAATCGAAGTGATTTCTGAAGAGTCGATTTCAACGTTGGAGCAATTCCTGAGTGCGATACTGAACAAAGTAGCGGACTACAAGTGCATGGTCAATGTTTTCAAGCTTCTAAACGTGGAGCAAGAAAAATATTACCTGCCACGTAAGCAAAGTTCATTTACGGTGCACGATTATTTGAGGGACAAATTACAGAAAATGGAACCGCTCATCAATTCCCAGGTGTCGAATGCCATGCAGAATACTCCAGGAGAAAATTTGACCGGAACGTCGACTGATAATTCCAGGTCCACGCAAATATATTATCCGCAAATATTCGATGACAGCCATTTGGCGAAGGAGACATGCAAATACGTCACGTCCGTGTACAAATATTGCATTTATGCTTTCAAAGCCGTTGTCTTCAACGGCTCTTACACGTTACAGGACGAAAATTTAAAAAAATTCAAAACTATTAATGCTGACATCGCAACTCGTTTGAAAATCGATTTGTATGGCATCAAGTATGGTGGTCACACTCTAAATCGGACAATTCTCGATGTAGTGCCAATGAATTCGATCGTCGTAAATCATATTTTGAGAAAAAAATCGGCTTGTCTGCGCAATGAAGCGTTGTCGTACTTGTTCGTGGTAATGACGGCGTTGAACGAATATGGGCTGAGGTACTGCGGACCACCGTCGTACAAATATCTCTTGTTTAAAAATATCGACCTAAACAGCAACCAAAGTAGCGAGGACGAGCGGCAAAGATTTCGATCCAATGTGATCTTCACCTTGCAGTCTGATAACACAAATCACCTCAGCTTATCGATGCTCGAAAATTTGTATGCTTTCTACGAACCCAAACTGAAGAAGCAAATTGTTTACAAGGATGGGATACTGTTTTATTGGAGAGGAGAACTGAGGACTTTCGGAAACATTTTTCACAGCCTACGTAACACCGTTATGAGTCCTTCTTACTTGTACGAATTAAATGACGTTTATTACAAGCATGTTTTAGCCATGATTTACTATGAAACGATAATTTTCTTCAGTCTATTAACAAATTATTATGAATACAATAATGATGTATTCACTTTACGAATTAATCCTCTGATATACTCTACGTTATATGATACATGCCATTTGTCCACAGATGACTTTCCTAAAGCGTTTAAATATCTTATTCAACAATTTAATTTGTTTGTGAATGATTTTTTAAATGATGGGAACACTTACAAAGTATTTCCTGAAAATTTGTTAGAAAAAAATAGTGTAATAAAAGAATTTAAAAGATTAGGCGTTATCATAAATGTAGTGGACTCAAAAAAAAAATTAAAAAGAAATAAACTCAACGAAAAAAAGGAACTGAAGAGAATTATAAAATTTAAATCAAAATTTCAGGAAATTGTTGAATCCATAAAATTTGTTAAACAGGAATTTTTAGTCCAATTCTTGAACCAATACCAATAATAACGACTATTCTGAATACATTATTAAATAGTTTCTATTTAAAAATATGAAATGAATAAAAAAGTTCTTGGCCTGAATTTTATTAATTTTGTATGGAATTGATGTAACGTTAACAATGGATACAATTTTCAGTTATTTTATCACGTGACTGGTTATGTATTCCAGTTGATTTATTTCGTTTGTAAATAATTTGAATAATAGTCGTATTATTAAGATTATCTGAACTACCATAAAGTTGAATAAAATAAATACAGTTTGAAAATGTAATTATAACTATTTGATTCTGATTATTTGTCTATTATTTTATTTTATTATATTTTTTTATATTATTTTAGTTAACTGTAGGAGTATTACATGTGATTTTATTCATGAATGTATGAGTTGTGTAGGGTATTCTCCAAAATGTTATAAATGGGATCTAATAATTTAAGTCTAAGAGTAAGAGAACTATATTTTAACCGATGATGTTCAAATTAAATGTAATTTATGGTAAAATATTTGGTAAAAAATAAATATTCTTACGTAATAGAAAACAAAAAACTAAATGTTCTATATTTTCATACAAACATTTATTATGGTATCAAAACTGTTGCAATGGTCTACAAATGGTTTACTGAGAAAAAATTATAAAAACTAAAAAAAAATTGAGAGTGCCTAACATGTTCTATTTTAAAATTTGCTTATCTACGAGTGAACAATACCAATTATAAAAAAAAAAAAAAAATTTAAATTAAAATTAAATTCCTATTTACGTTAAAAATAAGAGTATTCATTATTATGAAATCGATGTGATTGATTTAATTCACATAAGTGATACAATATGAATGAAACAAATGGAGATGTAACCTATTGCTCGGTATTGTAATCATATACAAATTAATAAATTATACTTAGAAGTTATAAATAATATTGTAACCAAGAGTTACTTACGTAGATATCAAGTAATAAAATGCTTGTTTTTTTTTTTTACTTAGGTAGCTTGTGAGAGAAGTTTTCTTAAATTAAAGTATTTAAAATGCATATCAATTTAAAACGTTATAACTTACATAAACAGATACATAATTTCTTTTGTTAAAGATAAATTTCAAATTAGTATTAACTGAAAACAATTGATTTTAAAATATAGAATAAAAACAATCATAGATGGGGTTTTTTACTTAGGAATAGTCTATGAATAACAATGGGACTGGGTCTAATTTACGTAAAAGAAAGTCGTTAGAGAAAAAATTATAAGAATATTTAAAGACATTAATGTTTGAGTAGGTGGTATTGGTAATATTAAAGAAAAATTGGAACTAAGAATTTGTTGTTTAGTGATAATTTCCGTGTTGTTAAATTATAAATTTAAACATATTTCTATATATTTCACACTAAAAGCATACATATTTAAGCAAAAGTATATTATAATAATTATGAAAATTGGTTGAAAATTCTTAACGAGATCGTAAGTTCATATAATCTGGAATTAGTAATTTGGTATCAGCGAATAGTTCATAAAGCAATTACAAAATAGTGTGCACGAAAATTTTACACGTGTTATTTAATTCGCATGAATTCCACTGGAATACGATAAACGCTTTTGTAGCATTAAACTTTTTGTTTACTGATTTTTATAAACTTGTCGTACAGACTGGTCAAGCTTTTAAGTTATTTTACGAAAGAGAATACTTTGGCCATGAGTCATTATACATAACTTAAGAATATTATCAAAATGTATCTGAATGAGAAAGGATCAAACAATGATAACCTATTATCACTGTTTGGAGATTGCCGAGATTCAAAATCGAATTGATTTCTGAAGAGTCAATTTCAACGCTTGAACAATTCCCGAATGCGATACTGAACAAAATAGCGGACTACAAGTGCATGGTCAATGTTTTCAGGTTTCTAAACGCAGAAAAAGAAAAATATTACCTGCCTCACGTGCAAAGATCGTTTACAGTACACGCATTTTTGAGGAACAATAAAAAAACACTAATCCATTCCAAGTCGATGGTAATTGAACCGAGAATAGTTGAGTTTCATATGCCCCACTCGCCGTCGTGGTACCCAACAGTCCGTGGAAATCAGTCCGACGAAGAAGATCGTTTACGAATCACCGACAACATTTATTTAGTGGACGATACTTTCCAATATCTCTTGGCTGTTTGCAAGTGTTACTGCGTACATTACATTTTTTTTCTTTTTTACGTCCCATACGGTTCAACAAAATTATAATGTTTTAAATGACATACGCGCTCGTGTGTTCCATGGGCGTATGCGCGTACTCTCATGACATCATACTCTTACATATTATCTCTTATTTATGTATTTATTACTTTTTAATTAATTAATTTAAATGTCTTTAGATTTATTTATGTATTATATTTTTAATCGAAGATCTGGTAACTATTGTTATAAAAAACTACGATTTATTATAACAATGGTTACCAGATCTTCAATTAAAAATGTAATACATATATAAATCTAAAGATATTTAAATTAATTTATTAAAAAGTAATAAAATAATAAGTTAAATAATTGTTTAATGTAGGTACTTACTCAATGTAACTTTAAAAAAAAATTTCTTGTTGGTATTTTTTGTTTACTAATCATCTTAGGACAATATTCATATTGAGCTTTCATATGTTTACCATAACCTTTTACGTTTTTGAAAAATTTCATAAAATAGGTAACACATCATTTTATTTACTCTGTTCTGGTAATTCAATACTTACTATTTTGTTCATCGCCTTTGCATAGTTATTATTAATTATAATTACAGGAGCTAGCGTGTGTATGTGCATGGGTGCTTAATAGGACCACAAAATAGATTAAATCTGTATTATCACTGATAAAAAATTACATTGGCTCTTATGAGAGTTTGGTAATTTGAGCTAAACTATGTTCAGTATTATAATAATATAAATAAATAATTGTACAAATAATAAAAAATATTGTACATTATCTTTTGTTTTCCGAAACATGAATCATTTACATTTACAAGTAATAGTGTAAATATGTAATATCTATATTACATTTGAGAGTTTATCTATTCCGCCTAACATCTGTGTATATTGATTGTGCCGAATATTTTTATACATCGACAGGGCCGGATTTATGAGAGGGCAACCGAGGTGACAGCCCTGGGGCCTCCACAATAGAGACAGAAAAAAAAATCTTTCAAATTACAAATGCACTGTCAACCGCCGTCCTGTCGAAAGTGACCAGGTTCTTAAAAGATAAGGTCCTCCAACCCTACAAAATAAGTGTCCCACTTGCGATGTCAAAAACATTTCCGCTGCTGACCACTTAACATAAAGCGCTGCTTGTTAAACGTTTTTGAGGTTATGTAATTATTTGAATCATAATTCTTTTTTTTGTAAATAAACATTCAACCTGAACATCTATGTAATAAGAGTATGTTACTCACGTCTCAATTGTTGTTATGGAAAATAAATCAAATATAGCTTTTGCCACGGTTGAAGTGTACAAGACTAACTCAAGAATCAAGATGGTTTTATAAACCATAACGAAACAACATGTCCTTAGAAGACTAAATTATATATTTTTGTATATATATAAATAAATAAAATCAGTTGATATTTGGGTCATCTTGTATATATGTGTTGCAGCGGCGCAACAATAATCATAATATGGAGATTAGCTGGTCACACACACATACGCTCATATTATTGTTCTATTTTTATTTATTATCGTTTGTGAATTATATAATATATGTAGATTACCAGTAAGTTATCGCATGCCGCCGCGTTGGCTGCGTAATATAATTAACTCGGCCGCCGTGACTTTTATCGTTTTCCGTCCGTGGTCGTGAGAAAGACGTCGCGAACGTGGTCACAGATTTTGGTGTTAACAGGCGCGAATCGCCAGCATTTTTATAATTGTTATTATTGTTTTTTTTATAGTGTGCGCTAATCGCCACTGATTTATATTTTTATATTTTTTTTATTTATATTTATATGCATGCGCAAATCGCTGCACTTTATTTATTATTATTGTGTACGCAAATCGCCACAAATTTTATTATTATTAAATAAATTATATAATTTACACATTTACGTGTGCGCTAATCGCCACTATATGTTGTGAATTTTATTATAATTTCAAAGCTGTTTTTTTTTCTCTGTGTATTTGATATTATTATATAGAGAGCAGGTAGCGGCTGGCCAGCAGTGCACCGGCAAATTGTGAGTTTTTGTTTTATTTATTATTATTATTATATTCTGTTGGGCCAGAAGGGCCACGATATATTGTATACTGTTATAGCCATAAAGGCATTGATTTATTAGTATTTTGTATACCTACTTACCATTATTGAGTTGCTGTGATTTTATATATATATATATTTGTGTTTATTTAATTTGTGTATTATACAGCAACTAATTATTACCAACAACCGTGTTACCATTTTTTTTTTGTAATTCTATGTTGTAAACACACCTACCCATATACACACTCGTACACAAATACACATTTTGCACGACACGCACTACATAGCTCGACAGTATTTGCCCGGCGATCCCGACCACTGCTGTCTGAGCTATAACACCACTACACACCCAACTATTTCTCCATAATTGTAAGAGCTAGGTATTAGTGGTACGTAATTTTGTTTTACAGGTATCCGGGCTCGCGTAATATTTTTTTATGCTCCCGGCCCGAACAATATGTTATGCATAATTTATTAAATTAATATTGTGTATGATAATATACACATATTTAAAAAAGAACCGGATGGGCCTCGCTCTGCTGTACAGTTAGGGGTGGAGTGCACCTCGCTTATAGGATAGGTCATTATTATAATGGATTTGTTAAATTTGAATGCAATGATAGATATCATTGTATACGAATAACGATTCTGAACGGGGTTAATATGATTGTCTAAGATATAATACATTGTTATTTATAAATATTGTAAAAAGTTTGATTGAAAAGTTTGTATTAATTGATAATATATAGTGTAACTTATATGAATCGGATTTCGATAGCGAATACAGTTTGTATACGAATATAGAAGCATACACAACGGTGTTGTTATGCATAACGTATGCATTACACCGCAATAATTATTGCTATACATATAAAAGTTCGTCGTTGATTTTTAAAAATATCAAATCACGAACGTTTATCGGTGTTTTGGTATATAGGTATCGTGTAACTATTTAAACCACTGCATCAGTATACGGCGAGCGGTTTTATATACAATATAACTCACATAAAACGTACCAGCTTTAGCCGCTTTCCTGCATAAAACACTGTTTTCCGTCTGTCCCTAGACATTTCCTATACTATTCAATGTAAAAACTAAGTCTTAACTCTGTTAAGACGATCTTTTTTTCTATATGTAATTGGATAAGAACCTCTTTTGTTCAGCAGATTACGATTAAGTTTAGTAATTGTGTGAAAACAAAAAGAGACATTTTAAACATTTACGTGTACTTTTCATATTCAATACATTATTTTATCATCTTATCTATGGTTATTTAACTAGTAAGTACACATTACATCGTATTAATCAATCCAAACAGTCTGGTAATGACTCCTTTAATTATTGCTGATTTGCAACACCTAACAGAAATTCGAAAAGTAGGTATTCTCTGCAGAAAATGTTAAAGAAATGTTAGGTTATGTCAACAAAGTCGAAAACTCTCTTGCTAAAATACACAGTCAGTATATTAGGCAAAAAAAAAAAATAATAATTAACTTTTTAATCTGCATTGAAATTGAAAAAACAGTAATAATAAAAAAGAACCGGATGGGCCTCGCTCTGCTGTACAGTTGGGGGTGGTGTGCACCTCGTTTATAGGATAGGTCATTATTACAATGGATTTGTTAAATTTGAATGCAATGATAGATATCATTGTATACGAATAACGATTCTGAACGGAGTTAATATGTTTGTCTAGGATATAATACATTGTTATTTATAAATATTGTAAAAAGTATATTTAATTTTGAAACGATAAATATATTTTTCAATTAGAATGGGTTGGCAGTTGCATACAGCGACAATTTGAGTGAAACGATCTCCAACATTTTTTAGTTACGATAAGTTTAACTTATTATAAACCTTGTATAAAATTTTCAAGAGTTTTCAGTCTGCCAATTAAATTTGATAGATGTTAAAAAAAAAAATTGAAAATTTAAATTGTCTATAAATAAGTCAAAATATGTCAAAATACTTTGAAAACTTAACCATGTATAGAAAGACCCAATATAAAGATTTGGTGAAAATTTCAAGTTGTTGCGGTTTTTCGTTTTTGAGTTAGAGCATTTTAAAAAAATCGATATCATTTGTCAGTCTAGAATATTATATTTAACATCAGAGCCGTACCGAGCTATTTTTTATCCTGAGGCAGAATTAAGCAATGCACCCCCCTAGGTTGTAGGATTGACACACTCATAGCTTTTATTATGTATAATACGATTTAGAAAAATCTGAAAAATTGTAATTAGGTTTCTGGCAAAACAAGAAATAACATTTTTAGCCGCAAGTATATAATTAAACGCGTGCAACGGATAAAGGACCGCCAGAAGATTTCGTCGATGTTCAGGTTCACAAAATGGAGTGTTGACAACCTGGTTGATCTTGCACGATGTTCGGACGTCGCGTGAAATCGAATGCAAACCGATGCCCGATCCCACACGGGCAAAATTTACAATGATTGACGGGAGCAGTGCAACACACAAGGTGTCTCCGTCACACCAAAGTTGAAAAACCCGACGGCAGTATAAACCACATGAACGTCGCGTGTTCCCAGGGCGATCGACGCACACCACACGCCACAGCGTCGAAACCGGCAACAACCGAACACACAACACCAACAAGAACCGGATCGCAAGTCGGCCCGACCACACACAATAGCGCGTCGCGAAATCTCGCGTCCGGTTATGATGGCGGGGGCGGGGCGGCGGGAGTCTCTCAAGTTCTCGTGGAGGCTAGTTGTACCCGGCGTCTGGCACGCATTTGGGTATTACATGAACATAGTTCTTAGACATATCCAATGGTTTCGCAAGATAACAGTGGAACGTTTGAGGGCTTAGAGATTTTTTTCAAACATTTTACACATAATAATTATTAATTACTATACATTGTATACATTATTTAATATATATTAAAATACGTTTAATATAGAGTACACAAGGTACAACTTCTATTAAACATAGATGTATAAATATTAATAAAAGTTAATCGGTATATTTATCATAACTATTCTCTATTATTTGTAAAACAAAACAATTTAATAAAAAGTGTACCTAATCTTTTTTATTTACTGTCACAATATTCATCCACTTATATTGATGTACTTTTTTAGTGCTTTCATTAAGCTTTTAGAACCACAGGCAACATTGCTGATATATACTGTTTGGAAACTCTAAATGGTTACAATAAAGATGTAGATAAATACCAAAGTGTTATTAACAATTTTATGTTAGGTGGTACTGCTACTCTAAATTTGGTATTCTGTTTTACAATTTCGGGCTCGATCATTTTTAATAACGAAAAGAAATTTGTTTTAGACATTCGCGTTAAGTTTCCAAACAGAAAGTCTTCGTCCAATAGCAAATCATTAATAATACCGAAGTTTCGTGTTTTAAAATAATTTTTTAACCATTTGGAACGCTTTATCTCACGTTTTTTTTTCGCATTCGCGAAAATATAGTACGCTGCAGAAATACCGAGAAGTAAATTAGAATCTGACATACTTTAAGTTTTAACTATACTGCACGTTAAAAAACGATTGCTGCAGTAGACACAGGTGTAGACAGAAAAACGCATGCGCTTGTTGAATGACGAAGAGCAAGTTGAAACGCAAGTGGAATTGACTGTCAAAAACGAAAATGCATAAATGTGGACATACCTTAAAGGTATATTAAATCGTGGTACAAACTACAGTCTTATATTATAATATAAAAAAATAACAGTGATTATATATCACTTTAAACGATTTCAGATTTTTATAATAATTGCAATATTTTTACATGTTACATTGTAGATATTAGTATAACTTGTTAAAATTGTTTTTATTTGTGCTGGCATTATAAATATAAGAATAAATAATAAAATAAATTTATCTAATAACTAAAAATAATTAAAAAAAAATCTCCCTCCAACTACCCTACATTATAGCCAATGTAGGCTGCTCCTAAATCCACAATTGTATACATTGCGATCTAATTAATATGATATGACTAATTAAAATACGTTTGTAGTCAAAATTACGTATCTCTAATATTCTATGATAAAATTATAACATATATGTTACCTTTATTATTCCTCAACAATATTATTATCGTTTGTATATTGGTAGTGTGCAAAGTTAGTATGTATTTCAGAAAAACGAACGAAATTAATTTTATTTACACAGTTGTTGACATAGTAACAAAACTATGCAAGTGAACTGCTCAAAAAATCACTCATATTTGTATAATGGAAAAAAAAAAAATTATTAACAATCATGTTAACGAAAAAAAAAAGGTTTTATGGTACGAAAAAAATCGATAAATTTATTATTTAACCAATATGGTTCAAATTCAGCTCTTTAAATAAGTTTAATATCTTCACAATTAACAATAAAAATTTGGCTTGTAGAACGAACTCAGTATAACTTTTGAAGTTTCCTTGTTTTGTTCAATACGTATGAATATTTAAATTGATAAAATGTTGTGGAAAAATCATATTTCGTTTCTTCTACTGTGTTTCACAATCACGACATACAAAGTGTTTGCTGATAAATATTATAGATTTGAATTAGAATTGAATAATCATGTCGAAATCGTTAAGAAAGGTGATAATTCAAGTAAAGTCGAGTTTAATAATGTGTCATGTGTGTTGCATTATTATAACGTAACAATAGAATCACAGCCAAACATAATTCGCAGTAAGTCGATGCAATTTTATTTTTGCATAAAATGCACGTTTGCCGATTGGCTTCGTAATAAGTTATTTAGAATCATAGAACACGTTCCATTGATAAACAATCCAAACCCATTGCCTACTGAGTATGATGAATTTAGAAAACAAATTAGAGTTGAAACGGTTAAAGGTATCTCAAAAACAATTGATCGCTTTCTAAACGTCTTATTCAACATTATAAATATGTACACGTACTCTATACACATAGACACGGATTTTGAAAGATCGTTGCTGTTATTATATTTTAAAATGAATTTCATAGTACAGCTGTATAAGTGCAACAGTGTTGACATAAACGATGGGTCACCGATTGATATAAATGGAAAAGATGATGTTATAATTCCATTGATTCTGGACTCGATAAATGCTATTCAACGGTTTAAGGCACTGAACTGTAATATTTCATCTCCGAATAACAACAGTCAGTTATATGACTATTCAATGAATTTATCTGGTGAAGATGAAATTGATATCGACAAATTTTTTTTAAAAATAAAACCGATAGTTTCAGAATCTCGTTATCGGTGCACCGTCGAACAAATATTATTACGAGATATTATTCAAGGCACTGAAGATGTAGTGTCCCGTGAATTGTCTAATATCAAAGTAAATTTATCCTATGGGCAAGAGTTTTTAAGAAATATTCTTACAGAGATCGAGGATTCTTATAATCTGGAATTAGTGCTATGGTATCAACGAATAGTTCATAAAGCAATTGTACAAATAGTGTGCACTAAAATTTTAGACACATTAAAAATGGAACAAAGGTTGAACTCAAAGACAGAAAAAATCTTAGCAGATTTAAATTTTTTGTTTTCTGATTTTATGAATTTGCCGCAGAGCTTGGTCAATATTTTTCTGTCTCTTGCGAAAGGGAAGAAATCAAGAATATATTACAAAACATTTAGTGATGAAGCCAAATATTACCTGGAAAACAGAGAACCAGATAATAAAAATGTATATGACGCTTCGAGATTGCCGGATTTCAAAATTGAAGTGATTTCTGAAGAGCCGATTTCAACGTTGGAACAATTCCTGAATGCGATACTGAACAAAGTAGCGGACTACAGGTGTATGGTCAATGTTTTCAGACTTTTAAATGCTGAGAAAGAAAAATACTACCTGCCTCACGTGCAACGATCGTTTACGGTGGACAAGTTTTTGATGAAACAATTAAAAAAAGTAAAACGGCCGCCCTTTTACCGGTCATTGGCAAACTTAGGCAATAAACACACTTCTCGGCAAATAATGGACTGCAGTAATCTGTTAAACGATACGTGCAAATACATCTCGTCCGTTTACCAACACTGTTTCGATGCTTTTAAAGTCGTCAACAAAGGTCTTCTAAAGAATGAAGATGGGCTTTTAAGTAAACTCGAAACAATTACCACTGATATCACGACTCATTTGAGAATCAACCTATTCGACACCGAATACCGTGACGCCGTACTCAGTCAAATCTCGTTTGATATAGTGCCGATGAAAGAGATCGTCGTCAATTATATCCTGAAGAATAACACGGTTCCTTTGCACACAGAAGTTCTGCCGTTCTTATACTTGGTCATTACATCGTTGAATGACTTCGAACTGAGTTACTGCGGATCGCAAGCTTACAAGTATCTTTTGTTCCGCATGATCGACTTCGACGCGAACATCAGGCACCTGTGCTACAACGAGTATCAAAATTTTCTCAAAAATTTGAAGTTAATCCCGAAGATAGACGAAGAAAATGACATCCAGTTATCAGTGCTTAGTAATCTGTACACTTTCTACGAAACGGTGCTTGAGGAACATATCAAGTACAAGGACGTGATAATGTTTTATTGGAGAGGAGAAACGAGAACTTTCGGAAATATTTTCAATAATATCCGCCATACCGTTATGAATCCGTCGTACATGTACGAATTAAACGACGTTTATTATAAGCTCGTTTTGGCCAAGATATACTACGAAACACATAACTTCTTCGGGTCATTTAGCTATATCAGCGAACAAACGGTTTTATTTAATAGTGATAATGTTGTTAACAGTTCAGACCTTTTGTCTACAGATGACTTTCCTAAAGCGTTTAAATATCTTGTTCAGCAATTAAATTCTTTCATAACAGCAAGTTACACAAAGGCAATCTCACACTATTCTTTTCCTAATTATGAACTAGTAGAAATAAATCTTGAAAGGGAATTCGAAAGATTAGGCGTTATCGTGGTCAAATCGAAAAATGCAAAATCATCATCTCAAAATAAAGAATTGCAATCACCAGAGGGAAAGGAGTTTTACAATAAATTTGAATCCGAGATCCAGCAAATAGTTGATTCCATAATAGATGTAAACAAAGAATTTATTGGCCGATTTTTGGACCAATACAAATGATAATGTTAATTTTTAATTGACAATGACCATTAGTCTTTGATGTGTCTTTGACAATGTTTGTAATTTGCAAATATTTTATCTCCAGCTTGGTCAGCAATTCTAGTAGCTTGTAAATAAATGACGTTAAATGTTACCATAAATTAAATTAAATAAATACTGTACGTTAATATAATGAAAATCGTTTGCTTCTGTTATTTACCAGTTATAATAGTTTAAGAGCTCAGTGTTACATTTAAAGTGTATCAGCTAGGTATTATTTCTGATGATTTAAATTGGTACATATAGTCTGATAGTAGTCACAGGTAAAATCTTTTGTCTACAACTGACTTTCCTAATGCGTTTAAATACCTTGTTCAGCAATTAAATTCGTTCATTTTATTAAGTGTCAAAAATGCAATATCGCACCATGAGTATCCTCGATATAAAGGAGTAAGAATGAATGTAGATAAGGAATTCGAAAGATTAGGAATCATCGTAAACGCGGTCCAATCGAAAAATACAAAATATCCTTCGGGTGTTGAAAATATAAAATTGCGACTAAAGAAGATAATGGAAGATGTTTTCATGGCCAAATCGAAAAAAGCAGAAAATTCTTCTGAAAATATTGAATGGCAATCAACAGAGGTAAAGAAGAGATACAATGAATTTGAATCCAAGATCCAGGAAATAGTAGATTCCAATATGCATGTAAAACAAGAATTCATTGTCCGATTTTTGGACCAGTACAAATGATATTAATTAATTTTAGTTGAGATGACCATTGGATTTCAATGTGTTTTTGACAATGTACATAATTTATAATAGTTGAATATTTATCATTTTATTTATTTGTGTAGTAATTAATAATTAAATATCGTATATATGATGAATGAGAACTACATTTTTATTCAAATTTACTCATATAATGGTTTAAACGCTAAACTGTTACAATAATTTGTATAATGGTTATTTTTTTTATTATGAATCATATAGTATTTTGTTGAGTATAAGGAATATAAAAATAATGTTTTTAAGTTTTGATTTCCAAATGGCATTTTTTATTTTCAGTAACAAAAATCTATATACACATAGAAAAAAATGATTTTAATGTTTATAGTATTATGGCAATTTGAGTAATCTGTTTGCTACTTATTAACGTTTAAATATTCGTTCAATGTATTGCTACTGGGCAATTTATCAAACCCATGATTAAGAACCAGAAATCAAAACAACATTTCCTCTCAATTTAACGATACTTATAATGGCCATAACCGATAATGTATAATAAGTACAGTAGTCATACGACTTGGATCTTCCAATATTATCATCAGGGCCGTCTCGAACCACAATTCAAGGGTGTGGGGAGGTAGACCTACTTATTTGCCGACTCGAAAATTTTTTTTCTATTATGTAACTTAATAATGTATTTGTACATTTTAAATATACTCGTACATAACTTTATTTAGGGGCCTAATGTATCATGGAGATTAGTCGCAGACACTAAAATGTGCCGCGGTCAAGCATTGTTCAACGTCGCTAGCACTCGGGATTCTAAAGACGAATTCTTGCACCACATATACACTTGTTTGTCGACCAATATGTTTTAGTTGCTCATGTGAGATAAAAATATTAGTTAGCGATATATATATATATATAAGTTATCATACGTGTAAACGCTGTGAAGCACCAACGATCTGTTTATACAAATTAAAAAAAATTATGTATTTAAAATCTTAAACAAAAAAATGTACTAACTATATCAGATTTAAACAAAATATTTTTATTTATTCGAATGATAACTAATGTAATTTGTACAAAAACATACACATGAATAATATGATTTACGAAAAATAATTTAAGAATAATTGAATAATTCATCTTATTGATATAATAATTAATTAAATATTTATTTTACGATTTTTCAAAGTTGCCCATAATGTTGATATTTAGTTTATATCTAGTTTATTAACTACATCTTTTTCCACAATTAAAATCATACGGGAATCCAATCTGTTATCACCCATAGATGATCTTAAATTATTTTTAATAAGTCGTAGTTTGCTAAATCATCTTTCATTTGTTGCGACACTTACTGATGCAGTCAAGGCTCAGGGGCGGACTGGCAGATCGGGAGATCGTGAAATTTTCCGTTGGGCCGGTCGAATAATCGAATTATGGGGCCGGCCGGCTAGGGCCAGATAATTTGGTTGTACAAGTAACTTATTGCAATTTTTAGATTATAATAAGAGTTTATCAATTTTTGGTAAATTTAAAATCTATAGAATATAACATAATAATACGTCAATACGATAATAATCGTACCTAAAATTATATTTTGCTTTTCTAAGGAACATGCGAAACAGTATGTATTTATATAAATAGAAATTACGCTGCCGCCTGCCGGCCGCCGCCGCCTTGTTGTTGATATCGATATAGTATTATTAATTCGATGTATTATTGTTATATAATTTAAAAATATACTGTTTTCGTCCGCGACTAACAACACTGTCGTCTGTGATATTATATAAAATATAAATATTAGTTCATTTGTATTTTGTATTGTTAAATAGACAAATTACTTTCGAAGCAATGTTTACGATCATAACCTCAGCTTTTTAAAGGTAAGTCAAATCAATTTTTAAATAAATATTATTATAATTTATTGTAAAGAAAGTAATGTTATTGTTATAAGGTCTATACATTTTAATCTATATTCAATTATTATTAAAAATTGGTTAAATGGTTTAAAATATAATAGAATTATTAGTTTTAGAAGCCTATCCGGCTATTTGAATTTTGAATCCCACCATGTGTTGTTTCCATAAATAAATTTTCCTAATTTCCTGAAAAATGTTTTGTCGTTTTTAAATTGAATTATTCATATTGTAACGTTTCTCTAAGACCATATATTTTATATTTTTATATAGTATTTGAATAAAAATTCTTATTTTTAGATTATTATTAATAAATAATAATTTAACTCTACCTTTTATTTATGTTATTCAATTATAATTTATGTATTTTAATTATAACTATAATATAAAATATAATTTTATTTACATGATGAATTACTATTGAGTTATATTACATACTGAGGTTTTTCAGTAATAAAAAGAGAAAAACTTTAAAGTTAATATAGAAAATTTCAAATATTTTTTACTCTTAAGTGTTTTATTTACACCTAATTATGGATAAATAAATATTATAAATATTAAATCTTCAATATTGTTTTATTGAACACTATAAAAAGGAAAAAAGAATTATGATACCTATGTAACTTTTTAGTGTTTGTACGCCACAGAAGGAAAATATACTTTTATACTGGTTGACGATTGTCGATTAATAATATAAAAGAAATATACCTATTAATAGCACATAGGATGGACATCAAAGTTACAAAATTTTACATTTGCATTTTTTTCTATTCACCCTATTTAATGGTATTTAATTATCGTTAATTAATTATTAGAAATAACTATATAGAAAAAAAGAACCGGATGGGCCTCACTCTGCTGTACAGTTGGTGGTGGAGTGCACCTCGTTCATAGGATAGGTCATTACAACGGATTTGTTAAATTTGAATGCAATGATAAATATCATTGTATACGAATAACGATTCTGAACGGAGTTAATATGTTTGTCTAAAATGGGTATATAATAATATAGTATTTTATATTTAAATTGATATATAACGCCAATATTTGCTTTTCAAACTTTTATAAAAAAAATTTGTGCCTATGAATTTCAATATTTTTTATATGACAGTAAGAACTACTTCTGTGGAATTTCCTATTCAATTTTCAAGTATTTTGTACAAGCCAAATGTTTTTTATCAATGATTATAAAAAAAAAATGTAAAAAATCGATATTTATAATGCCTATAAGTAGCTCAAAAATGAATAAAATATTTTGAAAAAAATAGTACACAAAGGAAATGCCAAAATTAACAGCTGGTAAAAATTTCACGTTTCTGCGACTTTTACTTCTTGAATAATCGAAAATATTTAAAATCGTCTGAGAAAAAATCGTTATTTTATGCAATTTCGTAAAAATTTGAATTTCAAACGGTCATAAAATTTTTTCCTTTAAGTTCGGAAGAAATTTTTTTATAGATTTATGAAGAGTAGTTCATGGATAACCTAGTGTTAAGATTTTGAACTTAAGTTATAAACAGAAAAAATTTTATGAATTTTCAACTACAAAATAACTTGTAAATTAACGTGATTTTAACATATTTTATACAAATTTGAAATTTATGGGCTTATAAAAAAAATTTGAGAGAAACGATTTCCGATATATTTTAGTTACGATAAGTTCAACTTATTATAAACCTTGTATTAAATTTTCAAGAGTTTTCGGTCAGCTAATTAAATTTTATAGATGTTTAAAAAAAAAATTTTTACAAAAATCGAAAATTTAAATTGTCTATAAATAAGTCAAAATATGTCAAAACACTTTGAAAACTTTTATAGACCGTTTAGCCCAAAAAAGCAAAACACTCCATAAATTATTAATTCCTCGAGCCAATAAATAATCATTACCATGTATTTTTAAAATGTTTTATTATAATGTTATAATTAATACTGTTAGTATTAATTATAATTTAAATTTTCGCGAAAATATGGGCGATGGGCCGCTTAAAAAAAAAATTCCAGGCTGTTCTGGAGGAGCCAGTCCGCCCCTGTCAAGGCTCATTTGTAGATTTTATTAGCCCATGGTAAAATGTGTTTCATTTCCTCGGATTTATTAATTAGAATGTCAAAAGTATTTGAATCACTATCAAGGCACATCCTAATTAGTATTTCCATCTCAACTTGAATGGCACCTATATCTTTGCATTTTGCTTCTTCAGTAATAGAAGGAAATAATAACAGAGTACTTGTAATGATATCAAGTGAAATGTTTTCCTTTTTTAAGAGGATAAGACAACATTTAGAATAACGGCTTAATTTTGTCAATACAACTTTTCAAATTATCTTTTGATAAATTGATTAATGTTGATAAGACACATTTGAATTATTTTTGGTAAAACGTGTTGATAGTATAAATTACTTGTGTGTTTGAATTTGGATCTAACCGTGATGGAGGTTTTTCTGGAGATGGTGAAGTTTAAAATCAGCTTCAGGATCAATTCCTAGATTACTTGAAAATAATATTGCACTCTGAATTAAATTGTCCATAGCTTCATTATATTTTAATTTTGATAATAATGCTTTGCATTTAACTAAATTTGATACAATGTCTTCAATATGGCCAGCACACAATAACCATGAACTTTCATCAGGTAATTCTGGTGGCTAAAAATGCAGTAAATATATCTTAGGAAAATTGTAATTATTAACCTAGTAAGAAGATAAAATTGTTAAAATGTCAAATATATTATAGAATATCAACACTTATTGTCAAATTACATTTAAGAAATAAATTACTTAAAGAAGTTTTTTTACAATTGGTAATTAAATAATTTATAACCATCTTAATTCTTAGATGGTTAATTAATTTTACTAATAATACTACTTACATATTCCTCTGAACACTCAACATCAATAGCAGTGGATTTTGTTGTCGTTTCATTTATAGCTTCAAGTGATTCTGGTGGCTAAAAACGCAATAGATCAATATCTATTAAAATAATTTATGACCATTTTATAGCTATTAATACAAATTAATACAATATACTATATACTAATTGTAAATAACATAATATCTACTTTATACTGATAGACGATAATTAGTATTAATAAAGGTAGTGGAAAATCTAATTATATTTCATCTCACAATTCGTAAGTTTATATCACTGAGGGCAGAAAAAGTTTTAAATGTAATTGTAGAAGAAATAAAAAATGCTCAATATTTTGACCTTATTGTAGACTCAACGACAGTTGTGATAGACCAATTTGATATAGTTTTACGGTATGTAAAATCTGATGGCCTAGCCATTGAACGTTTTATAAAATTTCTAGATATTTATAGTCTTACTGCTGAATACCTAACATCAATTTTTATTGAAACAATAAAACAATTAGGTTTAAATATTAAGAACTGTGTTGGCCAATCATACGATAATACCAGTAATATGGCGGGAAAGTTTACGGGATTACAAACGCGAATAAAAAAGATAGCTTCAGCTGCTGAATAATTACCGTGCACAGCACATTCATTAAATTTAGTAAGTCTTCGTGCTGTTGAAAGTTATAATAATGCAGTTAAATATTTCAGTGTAATTCAAACATTAAAAAGTTTTTTTCTTTATCAACTCATCATTAGGATAGATTAAATCAAAGTTTAAAATCAAAGGGAAAGTTTTCTTTGAAATCATCATCACAGACACGTTAGTCAGCGAATGCTAATGTTACTAAGGCCTTGAACCTTGGCTATTCTGAAATGACCAAAATTATTTTTGAAATGTCTAATGATATGAAAGAAAATACAAATACTCGTAATGAAGTAAATCATATATGAAATCAATTAAGAACAAGAGAAATGGCGATTATGATTATTACTTGGAATTGTATATTACAGCGAATAAATTTAACTTCAAAAACTATACAATGTTCAACAACAATTATATCGATAATAACAATTCTCTATTTGATTTTATGGAAAATATCCGAGAAAAATTCGAAATACACGAAAATGAATTCTATTTAATAGTAGAAAAACAAATTGATTATAAATGCAAAAGAATAAAAAAAAATGTTGAAGAGAGACAACAAATGTTAAGACAAAATTTCATTACTGATACACATTATGTGATTTGCGATACATTATTGGCAGAAATACAAAAAAGAAGAGAAGTTTATAATAATGTGGAAAAAATATTAGGATTTTCATTGAGAGAAAATTTTTTTTTTCCGTTTTTAACGACGACGCCGCGGGGACTGCTTGTGCAATACTTCTGCGACGCCGTCATCGTTTATTAGACATTAGAGTTTGGTTAACATTTAATAATTACATACATGTGGTAATTGGAGGGTAGTTGGGATATTTCCCGACTTACCCTCTTACAGCGGTGGTTATGTTCCGTGCCCACACGGCGTCTGTGCCAATACGACTTTCCTCAGCGATTGACTGGTTTGTATATATCGAGTTGGTTGCAGCGTCACGGGACGCGGGACGTTTGACAGTTTCATGAGTTGTGGTATCCTTCCCTCGTTAATTTTCGTGACCCGGCTTCCTGCCAGCCGGTCTGGATATTTGTTCGGAGCTCCTTTTCTAGGGCCGACCGGAGTCTGTCGCCCTGTGTTCTCGTTCATGATTGCCGTGATCATCGTCCCTCCCGGGCGTCATGGTTGAGGTGAAAAACGTGAGTGTAGGTGACGCCTCCGACGTATAGCGTCTTTCTATTATAAGAATACTGTCTGAATACAGAATGCTTAAATTTTCAATTTCAATATAGTATTTTTGAAAGTGTTCAATAGAGCTACTTGGTGGAATATAACAGGAATTAATTATAATATTTGTATTATCGATATTGATCATTACAGTTAGTTGTTCACATTCTATGAGTGGGGAAGGAAGGGATCTAGAGGAATATGTTTTTTGAATTGCTATTGGGATACCATCACCTCTACTATAGACGTAATTAAAATTATTACGATCTTATCTAAATATATTATAATCTATCATGCCTAATTCAAAGTCATTTATATCAGAATCGAGCCAAGTTTCTGTTAGAATTATATAATCGAAATGGTTTAAACTAGGCATATTTAAATTTACATTAATTCATTTTGTTTTTAGACCACGAACATTTTGGTAATAACTACATTATACATTGCAACTTAATTACTAGAATTATTATTTAGATTCTTACGTATACTTGAGCTGTCTGTTAGTTTTTTATTACCAGTGTTGGTGATCCCCGAACAAATTTTATGAACCAGGTATTTTCTTCCGAGCTAGAATTTCTGAGGTCACGTTTTTTTTTCGTTGAAGATAAAATTTCCATTTTATATTATATGAGGTTTGTAGTTATCCATATATTTTTCCAGTCAGCAGATGAGAGCAATAATCTTTTGATTTTAAGTACTGATGTTACCACCTCTGTAGATTCAAGCTCAACACGTATTAGCCTAGATTTTTTAATTTGATTACCGATTCTAACTATGGAAGAAGGGCGTAGCTGTAGTTTTAATTTCAACAATTAATCCTCAACTAAGGTTTTGTCATTATTTGTCGAATCGGACACATAAAAAATTATAATATTTTTAGATTTGGATTCTCTTTCTTTTACTTCACGAACAATATCTATAGGTAATTTTAGCTGGTGAGATGAAGAATTATTATTTAGCAAGGATTTTGAACAAAGAGTGTATATTTATTTTTAAGTGCTACATTTTAATTTTAAAGTATTAGCTGCTAGTGAAGCGGTTTTCATTTTTTTTTTTACCACAGAACCCTAATTGATTTTATTTTTCTTAGCGGAACCTTAGTTTGATAACATACAATTTTTACCTAGTAGTGTTTATATTTTTATGTTCGATTTGATAAGAAACAACAATTATAAATAAAAAACAATTATTTTACGTATTAAAAAACATTTATTGCCCCAAGAAATATGATGTTACTAAATACCTGTTTTTATCAATTTAATGAGAAGAATGAAATTTTTTCGCATAGTATCTAATATCACTAAAATTATGTTTAATATCTGACAATTGAATGCGAAGATGTGGAATTGCATCCAGTTTATAGTATTTCTGTACTGGATTTTGGTGTAAGCGTAAGCTGGAAAGTCAGTCTCGCATCGATAAATTGTTACAAACGAAAGCAAAATTGTAATAGCCTACTCAAAAATTGAAGGGTATTCATCTTTAAGTCCAATCCAAAAACCACTTTCGAAATCTTCTGTTTCGAATTTTTGTTTAAGAGAAGATGAACATTTAACATCAACCAAATTCTCATACTCTGACACAGTTAGCACTACAACTAGTTCATGTCCTATAACTTCTCCGGAAAATACTCTTTCAAAGACTTTTTAAGACTTATCAAATGCTCACGTATATTTGTTCCACATTTAAAGTTACTAACAAATCATTTTCTTTCAGAAACTTGTTTAAAATAGTAAAACATTCGAAATTATGTTGATCAACACATTCGATCTAGAAGCCAAATTTGTTTTCAAGTGAAGACATTTTGTCATTTACAGAAAATGTAGTCATGGTTCTTCATCGTGCAATAGTTCAACAAGCATTCTAACATACGCAGAAACAGTTGTTTGGTAACGAATATCTTAAGCTCGTTGCGCAATTCAAATAGCCTTAATAAAACTTTTCCTCTTGAGAGCCATTTTGCTTGCGTGTGAAGAAAATTGATTGATGATGACTTCCTATATCTTCGCATACTTTTTTAAAAAGCTTTGACTGGAGTGGACGTGATTTAACATAGTTCACAGTTTGTACGGCTTGATCAAGAACTGTCTTAAGGTCGTACGACTTTTTCATCGCGAAAAGGGCATGGCGATGTAAAACGCAGTGACTGCTACTACATTTAGGTGCAACACCCTTGATTCTTGTAACAGTGCTTTTTATTTTGCCAATCATAGCTGCTGCTCCGTCACTACACACGTCAATACATTTATTTTACTAATGTAATAATCAATGACTAAAAACTTCTTCTCCAGTTGTATTAGTTTCTAAAAGTGCACAGAGAAACAAATTTTCTTCAATAAATTCTCTGTAGGGGTATCTCACAAAAACAAGCAGTATTGATAGCCCGGCGACATCTGTACTTTCGTCTAGTTGAATTGCAAAGATCTTGTTATTATTCAATCTACAAATTAATTCATCTTGAATGTAGTCTGAAATCTTATGAATTCGATCCGATATGACGTTGTTGGAACACTGAACTGCTATAATTTTCTTCGCTGCATCTTCACCGAGTACGCAGTTGACTATTTCTGTCAAACATGGATTTATTAAATCCTCTAAAATTGTGTGTGGCTTACCAGAACAAGCTATTCTGAAACTTGGCAGGAACGATGCTTATGTTGGGTTTTCATTATCAGCTTTCACATATTTGTGTAAATAAGCCACACCAGTTTTTTTGTGTTTTGTAAAAAAGCTTAATCTTTTATCTTTCATTTGCGGTTGGTTGATGTTAAGATATCATCTTAACTTTGCCGGTACCAATGAACTATAACACATTATTTTGTTGCAAAAAATACATTGCCCATCCGAATCCTCTGCCATTCCGACAAGAATAAATTTAAAGGACAAATATGATTCATAATATTTTCTCTTTTTTGAAGTAGTTCTAATCTGAGGTACAACATTTTTACTAATTGGTGTATTTAATCATTCGTATCCAGTACTACGACCTTCAGTATTTATCAAACCCTGAAATTAATTGACAATATTTATTGTTATACCTGTAATAATTTAAATCTAAATAAAGAACAAAATGCATTTTAAAATTGACCATAGGTTCCTCTGCGCCATCAGGCTTTTCGATTTTACAAAGGAAATATAATAATATAATTTAATTGTTTACAATATTTTAGTCGTCATTATGTTCATAATTTATATAATATAGTAAATAAATAATAGGTTTATAAATTAAGCTTTCATGATGCTAGGTAAATAATATAATATTCTTACATACAAACCATAATCATTTTTTTCTGAAATATTTTCATTATATTCTGTTGGTGTACATGCCCATGCATTTTTTCCATTTGCGTTTTGAGCCAACTATCCATTATTATAAACTGAAATAAAAATATAACATGTAAATAAATCACTCTTATTTTATTATGAAAATGGTGCCGTGATTTGCTTGTCCGATAAAACTCGTTTTAAATAAATATAAATAAGAAGAAAACATAAAAAAAAACATACTAACAAAACAAAAATATATGTATATATATAACATATATACTACCAAATGATAGTGTCACTGATGGGTGGCTGCTTTCCTCAAACGTAGGTAACATGTTCCTTATATATAAATTATTGTTAACTGTTTATTAATATTTACTTGTTTCAATCTTTATATATCTTATTGGATCACATTTATTTTTTTTGTGCCCAAAGTACAGATTTTAAATTTCTTATAAAAAAAAAAAAATATATTATGAATAATGTGCACACAAATATCTACGTAGAAACAAAATCATAGATACCTGTGAAATCGAAAATACCAAATATAAACAATGGGAATAACTGTTACCATTCACTGCAGTCCACTTATTTTTTCACTAATATAATTATGTAATTCTGTGCAGCATTATTGTGGTTTTTACTCGTCTGGAGCTGGAGGCGGCCATGTGCACTGCCCTATTCTCGCGCTATTTTATCGGCTGGGTATATCCAGGCTCTGGATACTTTTAAATGTTATCAATAATAAGCGGCCATTTTTTTGGAGGAAAACAATATTATCAATATTCTGTGATAATATTGTTTTGATATTTATTAGTTATTATTCTGTTTGGTAACAAGATGTAGGAACTTGGTCACTTTTTCACTGATTAAATTAATTCATCATCATGGTTCTTGTATGTATGGTTAAAAATTGTAGAAATTCCAAAAGCACAACAAAGGAAGAAAATTGCAAACTTTTTAGAGTATCCAAAGATTTGGCTTGGTAAGTAATTTATCAAAACCTAATTCTTTAAACACAATTAATTAATTTTTAAGGAATTGCTATTTATAAGATAAATTAACTTATAGGTCTAAAGAATGGTTAATTAATTGTGAAAGGGAAGATCTTATTTCAAAATCTGTTGACAACCTTTACTGCAATTATAGAGTTTGTATGAACCATTTTAAAAATAATATGTTTTCAAATCTAGAGAAAACAAGATTATTGATTAGTGCTGTGCCTACTAAGTTTGGTAATTTTAATGTATTATTTATTCATTATAATCTAAAATCTATTTATTAGGTTTATTTTTATAAATTATTTGCTAATATTTAATTTTCTTAATTTTAGTAATGCAAACAACCACATGTACCTCTTCTGTTATTTCTACAATAGTTAATTCTATCTGTAAGTTTATACCTGTATTTTTTACTATTTAATACATTTATAAGGTCTAATTCAACATTTATAAATCTGCTTATTATTTTTCCAAACAACATGCTGGTTTTCAGGCTCATTCTATACAGATTAATAGCAGTATGGCTTTTTAAAAACTACAATCATTTGATAGTAATAATTGTTTGACTATTGTATTACTAGATTTATTTTATATTACTAACCATATACAGCATGTTAACTATAATAATACTACAATAATTAAATGGTTATTACCATAAAATGATTTTAGTCCTTAAAAGGCCCAACTTTTGTTCGTATGTATGCAATGAGCCTGAAAAACAGCAGACTGTTAGCAAAAAATAATAAATAGTTGGCAAAAAAACTAATTTTCCATATGGCCTACGACATATACAATGTATAATACATTACAATTTACAATTATGAAAGAGATTCAAAAAAATGAACATTGCAATAAATATCATGAATTGTAATGTTTTATAAATTGAAGTGTTCATTTATCTAAACCAGTTTCATATATGTGTGTAGTATATGATCTGATCATTTTAAAAAATAATTTTATTTGTAAAATTAAAATTTTGTTATATTTTTCATGTGAATACTTGAACTGTTGCGAGTATTGTGGAAAAAAAAGAAAAAGAAAAAAATTCAAAATGTAGTTCATGTAAGTAAATTAGTACCTTTATAATATTGTAAAACGACTAAGAATTAAATGCTTGTGACAATTTAATATTAAGAAAATAAATAATTGTTAACTATATGATTATAAGAATATTTTAGAATAACTATTAATTAAGTCATATTATAATATTTATTTTGTATTATTTTTCAATTGATTACTTAAAGCTGTTATATGGAAAAATAAATCAAAACTTATTAAATAAATAATAAATTTAAAAAAATATTATTTGTAATAAATTGTATGAAGTTATTTATTTTACCTTTTTCTTTTATTATAACTACACAATTCACAAAATATATAATTCAGAATTCTTCAAACTTTATTCAATTATGTAATACTTTTTAGTCAGTTATTATTAATAAGTTATTGGTTTGAGTGAGTTATTAAATCAAAAATTGATTTATGAATAATTTACTGATTTACCGGAACATAATTTATTTTATGGTATAATATGGTCACACTGATTTCCTCCAAAAAAATGGCGAATGCGTTCATAAAATGTCCCTATGCTTCTCATATAATTCTTTATCAGTGTCCATTCTGATTTATCTATTCCGTGGTATATCCATGCGTATTTTTAACGTGGGCCGCTGCACGTACGATTAGAAATACTAGGAGAAGCATGGAACGGAACATATAACGCGTGTATGCATCTAGTATTTTAGTCTATAGGTCAGCGCGTGAAGAAAGGCGACACGGTTGTAATAATTTTATACGAAAGTTTTGTTTAATTTTTACGGAACGATATACAATGATTAATAGAAGCTTAATAAATTGCACGTGTATGGTTAACGATTGTGTGACGAACGGAACAGTCGAACACACACGAAATTTTCATACTTAATTGTTCACAGATAATTACGCAGTTATCAGTTTAGCACGATGACTAAATTATATATTCTGACCATTTCGACAAGTGACATTCCATTCCGTCATAATCCACTCCTACCAGTAAAGGGCAAAATGTTCCTTCTATTTTTATACGCTATGGGTACCATAGAAGAATGAACAATCACAAACCAGTAAACTGGTTTATATTATCAGCCTGTTATGATAACCCGTGGCGCCGCCGCGCTGATTCAAACATAAAAAAAAGTTCAAAAAACATAATATATGATTTTCAAATATATCTCGAGGGGGGGATCGCCCCTAGCAGCCACCTGTCCCTCAAATACACCACTGATATATGGATAAAATCGTTAAACAAAATCCATTGTAATACAGGATGATATTTTGAGTAAACAAAATGACAAACTTTCTAACACCCTTCTCTTCAAATTTTACACACCTTTTTACCGAAAAAAAAATAAAATAAAATAAATAAATATATAAAATAAAAAAATTAAAAAGTAATGAACGACGCTTGTTGAATTTAGTGACTATCAACAATATTTCACCACTAGACTTTTAAAATGTATGTGATGAAATTAAAACTAAAAATTGTTACGTGTGTGAAGTTGGCCCCCCCAAGTTATCATATTCAAACAAAACGTGCATCAAAAATTAGCAACTAATTTGCAACTATTTGCAACGAAGGTCTCACAATTTGCAACTTAACACATACAACACAATTCAAATTTCATTACTGGGGGGGCCAACTTCACGTAGCCCCCCCAAATCGTCGTATCGAATCCAAACCGGTGTCAAAATTTTCCGGCTAATTTGCAACTTTTTGCAACGAAGGTTTCGTAATTTGCAACTCGATATTTTTCTCGTAAAAATGATTTTATGGTGGGGGGGCTAGCCCCCCCAATTTGTCGTATCGGACCCAAATTAGTGTCAAAATTTCCCGGATAATTTGCAACTATTTGCAACGAGGGTCTCACAATTTGCAACTTAACACATACAACACAATTCAAATTTCATTACTGGGGGGCCAACTTCACATAGCCTCCCAAATCGTCGTATCGAATCCAAACTGGTGTCAAAATTTCCCGGCTAATTCGCAACTATTTGCAATGATGGTTTCGTAATTTGCAACTCGATATTTTTCTCGTAAAAATGATTTTTTGGTGGGGGGGCTAGCCCCCCCCCCCCAATTCGTCGTATCGAACCCAAATTAGTGTCAAAATTTTCCGGCTAATTTGCTACTATATGCAACGAAGGTTTCGTAATTTGCAACTTGATAAGTTTCTCGCAAAATTATTTTTTTGTGGAGATTATTTTCTTGCACGCAGTTGTCACTTGCTATTATTGAATGAGTTAAAGAAGATTATGTTCTTAATACATTTTCAAATAAAATCCACCAATTTTTCAACTTCCTTCACATTTAGGGAGGAACCTACTAAAAATGATAAATATTTTGTACCAGTTCTTGTGTTCCAATTAGGTTAATTAACATCTTTTTACATCAACCTATTCAGATAAAATATTGAAACGGTATATGATTATTTCAAACACTATTTTGAGCAGAGCTTATAAATACGTTCTAATGGTCTAAATATATTATATATTTTATCAAACATTTTTATAACTAATGATTTGAAAAAGTGTCAAGTCTGCACACAAGTTTGTTTCAAGTTTTGGAACATAATTTCAGTATACACATGTTTCTGAATCTATTTCTTAGGTATTCATTGGCAATACAAACAGATTATTAATACTTGGGGATAAAAAAGTAGACATACGAAGTTTGTTACAAAAATAAAATTTTAAATTTAAAAATTCTACTAAAAGAACATTCATCTTATTTTAAATTACATGTTTCTCTTTATTCATGAACCAATTTAAAAATATTAAATTACCTATTTTAAATATGTTTATATGAGATCTGTGGAATATTCTCTGTGCAAAATGATAATTACCTCATGAGTAATATTTAAATCGATTATGTTTATTTCTTACGTACAAACATTTTCATCATAATTAAAATCTTTGTTTATTTAATGAAAAACTATAAAAAAAAAATCTTGGGAAAAATATATTAAAATCTTTACTGTAGCATTAAAATATATATATACATATATGAATAATAAAAAATAAATTCGTAACAATGATAAAAGTTTTTTTTACATTTTTACGTACATTATTAAGTGTGGTCGAATTAATTTTTTTGATAATGTCCATAATATTTTTGCTTGCAAATCGTTGTGAATTTCCCATTTTTTGTATCTCTTACAATTACTTAACAATTTCTTTTTGATTTTTAACGCACGTTTTTATAGTATTTATCAAATGTTCTATTACTAATTTTTCAACGAAATATAATTTTTACGAGAAACATATTGGGTTGCAAATAACGAAGCCTTTGTTGCAAATAGTTGCAAATTAGCCGGAAAATTTTGAAATCGGTTTGGATTCGATACAACGATTTGGGAGAGCTACGTGAAGTTGGCCCCTCAGTAATGAAATTTGATTTGTGTTGAATGTGTAAAGTTGCAAATTATGAGACCCTCGTTGCAAATAGTTGCAAATTATCTGGGAAATTTTGACACTAATTTGGGTCCGATACGACGATTTGGGGAGGCTACGTGAAGTTGGTCCCCCAGTAATGAAATTTTAATTTTGTTGTATGTGTTAAATTGCAAATTGTGAGACCCTCGTTGCAAATAGTTGCAAATTGTCCGGAAAATTTTGACACTAATTTGGGTCCAATACGAAGAATTGGGAGGGGGGGGCTAGCCCCCCCCATAAAATCATTTTTACGAGAAAAATATCGAGTTGCAAATTACGAAACCTTCGTTGCAAATAGTTGCAAATTAGCCGGAAAATTTTGACACCGGTTTGGATGCGATAGGACGATTTGGGGGGGCTACGTGAAGTTGGCCCCCCCAGTAATGAAATTTGAATTGTGCTGTATGTGTTAAGTTGCAAATTGTGATACCTTCGTTGCAAATAGTTGCAAAATAGTTGCTAATTTTTGATGCACGTTTTGTTTGAATATGATAACTTGGGGGGGCCAACTTCACACACGTAAAATTGTTCCTCCTAATATAATATATATCTAACCAAATAAAATAAAGTTACATAATAACTCTAAATGCTAAAAAAAATTTCCCTCCAGCAAAATTACCCTACGTAATAGCCAATGTACGCTACCCCTAAATCCAGCATTGTTCACATTGCGATCTAATTAATATGATTAGATTAATTAAAAATACATTAATAGTTGATATTATTTCTAATATTATATAATTAAATTATAACAGATAACTTATCTTTATTATTCCTCAACAATATTATTATCGTTTGTATATTGGTAGTGTTCAAAGTTAGTATGTATTTCAGAAAAACGAACGAAATTAATTTTATTTATACAGTTGTTGACACAGTAACAAAACTATGCTCAAAGAATCGCAAATATTTGTGCAATGAAAAAAATAATAATTTTCGATCACGTAAACAAAAAAAAGGTTTAATGTATGAAAAAATCAGTAAATTTATTATTTAATCAATATAGTTCAAATTCAGCTCTTTAAATAAGTTTAATATCTTCACAATTAACAATAAAAATTTGGCTTGTAGAACGAACTCAGTATAACTTTTGAAGTTTTCTTGTTTTTTTCAATACGTATAAATATTTAAATTGATAAAATGTTGTGGAAAAATCATATTTCGTTTCTTCTACTGTGTTTCACAATCATGACATACAATGTGTTTGCTGATAAATATTATAGATTTGAATTAGAATTGAATAATCATGTCGAAATCGTTAAGAAAGGTGATAATTCAAGTAAAGTCGAGTTTAATAATGTGTCATGTGTGTTGCATTATTATAACGTAACAATAGAATCACAGCCAAACATAATTCGCAGTAAGTCGATGCAATTTTATTTTTGCATAAAATGCACGTTTGCCGATTGGCTTCGTAATAAGTTATTCAGAACCATAGAACACGTTCCATTGATAAACAATCCAAACCCATTGCCTACTGAGTACGACGAATTTAGAAAACAAATTAGTGTTGAAACGATTAAAGGTATCTCAAAAACAATTGATCGCTTTCTAAACGTCTTATTCAACATTATAAATATGTACACGTACTCTATACACATAGACATGGATTTTGAAAGATCGTTGCTGTTATTATATTTTAAAATGAATTTCATAGCACAGCTGTATAAGTGCAACAGTGTTGACATAAACGATGGGTCGCCAATTGATATAAATGGAAAAGATAATGTTATAATTCCACTGATTCTTGACTCGATAAATTCACTTCAGCGGTTTAAGGCACTGAACTGTAATATTTCATCTCTGAATAACTACAGTCAGTTATATGACTATTCAATGAATTTATCTGATGAAGATGCATTTGACATCGACAAATTTTTTTCAAACATAAGTCCGATAGTTTTAGGATATCATTATCGGTGCACCGTCGAGCAAATGTTATTACGAGATATTATTCAAGGCACTGATGATGTTGTGGCCCGTGAAATGTCCAATATTAAAATAACTTTATCCTTTGGGCAAGTGTTTTTAAGAAACATTCTTATGGAGATCGTGGATGAGGATTCCTATAATTTGGAGTTAATTCTATGGTATCAGCGAATAGTTCATAAAGCAATTGTACAAATAGTGTGCACTAAAATTTTAGATAAATTAAAAAAGGAACAAAGATTGAACTCAAAGACAGAAAATATCTTTGCGGTGTTAAATTTTCTGTTTTCTGATTATATGAATTTGCCGCAAAGCTTGGTTAATATTTTTCATTCTTTCATGGATGTGAATAACTCAAGTATAGATTACTTAACATTAAAGAATGTAGCCAAAAAATATCTGAAAAACAAAGAACCAGATAATGAAAATGTATATGACGCCTCGAAATTTCCAAATTTCACAATCAATTTAATTGCCAAGGAACCGATTTCATCGCTGGAAGAATTCCTGGAAGCTATATTGAACAAAATAGCAGACTACAGATGTATGGTCAATGTTTTCAGACTCTTAAATGCTGAGAAAGAAAAATACTACTTGCCTCACGTACAACGATCGTTTACAGTGGCAAAATTTTTGATGAAAAAATTAAAAGAAGCAAAACCGCAAGGTGTTCCCCAGTCGTTGCTAACCTTAAGAAAAAAAGACTCTTATCGGGAATCAGGCGAGAACAGTAATCTGTTAAACGATACGTGCGACTACATCTCGTCCGTGTACCAACACTGTTTCGATGCTTTCAAAGTCATCAACAAAGGTATTCTCGAGAATGAAGATGGGCTTTTAAGTAAACTCAGAACAATTATCACTGATATCACGACTCATTTGTTTATTAACCAATTCCAATCCAAAAATCGTGACGCCATGCTTAGTCAGATCTCGTTCGATATAGTGCCAATGGAGTACATCGTCGTCAATCACATCTTAGATAATAACTTAGATCATTTGCACACGGAAGTAGTGCCGTATTTGTACGTGATCATGACGTCGTTGATGGAGTACCAGTTAAATAACTGCGAACCGCAAACGTACATTTATCTTTTTTTCGATAAGATCACATATACTAACGTGAACATAACGCACAATTGCTACGACGAACTGATTACGTTTAAGAAAAAAATGAACCTCCTTCCAATGAAGGATGTATGGCATGGTATCCAGTTCACAATGCTCAACAAGTTGTACGCTTTCTACAATATAGAACTTAAGAAACTAATCGATTACAAGGATACGATACTGTTTTATTGGAGAGGAGAAACGAGAACTTTTGGAAACATTTTGAGCAACATACGCAACACCGTAATGAGCCCTTCATACCTCTACGAGTTAAACGACGTTTATTATAAGCTCGTTTTGGCCAAGATATACTACGAAACACAAATATTCTTCAGGCCATTTGGCAGTTTTGGAAAAAAAACGGTTGTACTTAATTTTGGTAATGTTTATTACAGTTCAGATCTTTTGTCTACAAATGACTTTCCTAAAGCGTTTAAATATCTTGTTCAGCAATTAAATTTATTTATTAGAGCATGTTTCATAGATATATTACCTCACTATGACTGTCCTCACTATAATAGTGCAAGAATGAATGTAGATAAGGAATTCGAAAGGTTAGGAACTATCGTAAATGAGGTCCAATCGAAAAATGCAAAATATCTTTCGGATGATGAAATTATAGAATTGCAATCAGAGAAAGGAAAGAATATATACGATTCATTTGAATCCAAGATCCAGGAAATAGTTGATTCCAGAAAATATGTAAACCAAGAATTTATTGCCCGATTTTTGGACCAATACAAATGCTAATGTTTATTTTTAATTCACAATGACCATTAGATTTTAATGTGTCTTTGACAATGTACATAATTTGCAAATGTTTTTTCTCGTGCTTGGTCAGCAAAGTAAGAAGTTCACAAATCATAAATGACTAGTTACGAAAGTACAGAGAAAAAGAACTATAATTTATATCATGTAGCTGTGATGTTTGTACACAATTATTTATATATTAATATATTTATTCATCCATACCTTATATGAGTATGTGTTTTTATAATATTATAGTTTCATTTATTTTTTAGAAAAATTTTAAATCCCTCCCCAAAACTAAATTTAAAATTCTCAGTAGCGTATTTTAAATTTATTTGTGGGCTTAATATTTTTTATTAGTTCTGACGTTACCAGAATTCCCAAAACCTCTTAAAAGATAGCTTTTATGTAAAATGCAAATTATACAAAAAAATTGTACCAAAATAATTATTTATAAATGAAAATGTATAATTATAAATGATAATTTGGATGAGCACTATAAACATAGAGATCTGAGCGTATAACCCCATGGCAGATTAATAAAACTTAGTTTCCCAAATATCTGTTCAAAAATTTTTTAATATTAACCTTAATATGGGCCGTTGTCACTTTGATAGCAGACCAAATTTTTTTGTTCTTGTAATTTTATTTGTGCAATAAAAATAACTTACCTAATCTACATTTTTTTTTATTATATATATTTATTATTATAATTTTTTATATTTGAATGAAAATTAAACCTTACATGAAAGGGTCATCGTAAAAATTGAAGTCTAAAAAATAAGAAGATTTGTGTGGATTGATCTTTAATGACTTTAGTCTTAACTTTAGTTTTTAGTTTTAAATCCTAGTTCTATACATTTCTATATATACGTATGTATCTGTATATTTATGAATTACTTTTTAAAAATATAGAAATTGTTAATTTGTTTTATTTTTAAATGCATAAAAATTATGCATTTTTTATTTTCACGGTCACCTAATATCTTTTTATTTTTATTAATTCTGTGGAACTATAGAACAATCCTTTTAATGTGCCATGCCCTGAAATCATTTTTAAAGATCATACATCAAAAGATAAGCGTTAAACTGGAGAATAAAATGAGTACAACATAATTTGGTAAAGGAAACGAGACCAGGTAAATATTATTTGTTATGAATACCTTAATAACCTAAGTATGCTATAGTGTTAAGATTATAACAGAATTATATTTACTTGCTTTGAAGAGTTGCCAAACCATTCGATAATGTAAAACATGATAAGTTAATATAAATATTAATCGGTTGACCATTGAACTGTTCATTATTTATTAAAATTTTAGCAATTATAGACTTTTTTCTACCAACTTCATATGCTTTTAAGTGAAAATTATAATTTTTATCTACAAAATAACTTGCAAATTATCGCAATTTTTACATATTTCGTATAAATTGGAACTTTGAGCACTTATAAAAAAAAAATTGTGACTTAAGATTTAAGATTTTTTTTTATCAGTTAAGGAACAACTTATAAGAAACCTTGAATTAAATTTTCAAGATTTTCTGGCCGGCCAAAAAAATTTTATCGTTATTTAAAAAAAAAAAAAATTAAAAAAATTGAAAATTTCAATTGTCTATAAATAGCTCAATAAAAGTCAAAATACTTTGAAACTATAACGGTGTATAGAGAACGCTAATCTAAACATTTGGTGAAAATTTCAAGTATTTACATCGATTAGTTTTTGAGTTATAGTAAAATAAAAAATTTGATTTTGTCGAAAACTGGTTTTGCGTAAAAACTCCCGTTTTCCCCCTTATTTTTTTAGGGTTTTTCCCGTCGCATTTAAAAAATGTTGAAAATTGACCCCCCAAAGTACCAACTAGATTCCCTTTCCTTTCAGAAAAGTTGCTACATAAGCAAATCGAAGCATTTTTACTGCCAAAAAAAGGTGTCGTCAGACACAAAAATAAAAAAAAAATAAAAAAAAACACACATCATTGTAAAACCAATAGATTCCATCACTCCGTTCAGAATCTAAAATCCAAGCATTTGAATTATGGTATTTCTGTGAGATTCTCAAATATCTTGAGTTGACAAATCTAAGGCTGGGCATTGACGAGTTAAAAAGTTAAAATTAAGTCACTTTTAACTAAATTATAACATTATTACTTTTTTTAAAAAATAACTTCTTACTCAATCAGTTAATTTATTTTTAGTCCCGTTTAGTAACTGTTTTCTTTTCATTAAAGCCATTCATTTAAAATAATATTTTGTGTAAGAAAAATATTAACAATTATTTGAAATATGAAATATTATGAATAACAGTTTATTATATACAGTATATTATGTAGGTATTTTAAATAATATATTCTAAATTAACAATTATAGACCATCGAACTATTTCGCACGACTCTTGGATTTCAAGTATCAAATTAATATACATAAATTCGGCTGGAATAAATAATAAAAATAAAAACCCAAAAAACATCACGATTGAGCAAGAAAATAGGTGCAACTTTGCAATATTGTACCATAGAATATTATTATTATTATTATTAAAAATAAAATACATTTCAACATAAATATTTATAAATAAAAATATTTTATTAGTTTTTTCCTGACCCAATAAACCTGTACTTGAAAGCTCCAACATTCGCCAAATCTTTGCCTCTTTTGAATAAAATAATTTACACTTCATTATTTTTCATCATAAAATCGTAAAATTTACAAAATACACATTCATTTTGAATTAACATAAGGACGAAACAACAGAACAGACTGACTGTGGCCAAGTCTTCATTGCAGAGTAGGTACATTAATAGAAAACGTAATAGAGGTACCTAATCATTTAAAAAAAGAGAAACGTATTAAATAATATTCCGAGTATCTAATATACGTTTGTAAACTCATTTCTAATTAAAATTTGTTATTCCACATAATATTATATTCATTCGTAAAAAAGAACCGGATGGGTCTCGCTCTGCTGTACACTTGGGGGTGGAGTGCGACTCTTCATAGGATAGGTCATTATAATGGATTTGTTAAATTTGAATTCAATGATAGGTATCATTGTATACGAAAAACGATTCTGAACGGAGATGATATGTTTGTCTAGAACAGGGGTCACCAACTGGCGGACCGCGGTCCGGATACGGACCTCGAGCACTTTTTTTACGGACCGTGCGCGCATTTTCATTTTACATTGATTAAATTCATACGCGCCAAACCGGCGAGGGAAACGCGCCATCGTCGGTGTGGCGCGTATGAATTTGACCAATGTAAAACGCGCGTGTACGATACGTCGCGTATGATACGCGTCCATGTGAAACGGGCCTTATCCACGGAATAGTTTTTATCTAGTTTAAATCCGATAATAAATAATAAGATAAGATCATAACGTCGAGCGTCTGTCTACGTAGAACGCGTGTATAGTTCGCAGTAATCCGTATGCGCCGCGACGCGACAGACGAGTTTCGAGTATAGATAGTGTTCATAAGTTCAAACCGTTTATTGCACTGTGTGTTGACGTTCTGTTCGTGTTCGATTATTAGTTTTTCTTGTACAAATTTTGAATATGGAAAGAAAAAAAAGAAAAGTAGAAGCTGAAAATCGACAGTTTCTCGCAGAATGGACTGATTTATATTGCTTTACATTACCTAACCGTGTTGGAGCTTTACCTGTTTGTTTGATTTGTCAACAAACAGTAGCCATCATCAAAAGTTCAAATCTGAAAAGACATTATGAGACTAAACACAAATCGTTTAGTGAAAAGTACGAAAAGTACGATCTTCGTAAATCCAAAATTGAGAGTTTATATTTATCTTATTCAACATCGACTCAAATGATTAACAAGGCAATGAGTGAACAAGAAAAATGTACAGAGGCTTCTATGCGTATTTCATGGATACTTGCTAAACACATGAAACCGTTTACCGATGCTGATATAATTAAAGAATGTATGATTGAAGCTGGAAATGCGTTATTTGATAGTAAAAATGATATTATGGAGACTATTCGTAATATTTCGTTATCTACGTCTTCAAATACTCGAAATACAGAACTATTAGCAAAGGAGAATCATTCTAATTTAATACAATCTTTATCGGCCACGGATTATTATGCTTTAGCTATGGATGAATCGTGTGATAAGACTGATACAGCTCAGTTGTGTATTTTTGTACGATATTTCGACAATACCAGTGAACAGTTTGTTGAAGAAATATTAACTATTTTACCACTTTTAGGGACCACTTGTGGTGAAGACATATATAATGCTGTTATAGAATATTTCGAAAAATATGAATTTGATATGAAAAAACTTATTTCATTAACAACAGACGGCGCGCCATCGATGATTGGAAATAAAAAAGGTTTTGTTCAGAGACTAATTAATAATCCGAAGTGCAATAACAAGATAATATCTTATCACTGCATTATCCATCAAAGTGTTTTGTGTTGCAAGTTAAATTTAAATTTCGAAGCTACAATGACACAAGTGATCAAAATAGTAAACTTTATTCGAGCCAAATTATCATTGAAGCACCGTCAATTTAAATCATTTCTCGATGAAGTCACAATATGGTGATTTACAGCTATACAATAATGTAAGGTGGTAGAGCAAAGGTTTTGTACTTCAACGATTTTTCGCAATATTGGACGAGATCAAGTTATTCCTTTCTAGCAGTGATCAATTATGTGCACAAGACTATTTAGATTTCCTTGAAATAAAAGAACATGTCACATCTATCGCTTTTTTGACAGATATATTTAAACATATCAACGATTTAAATTTCAAACTACAAGGTTAGGGTAAAGGAAAATTAGTATGCCATCTACTGTCAGAAATCAAATGTTTTTCAAGGAAAATGGATCTCTTTTGCGAAGATATAGAAAACGAACGTTTGCACTTTCCTAACTTAAATATTGTTTTTGATGACGCTGGAGATAATAATGATATTGACCTTAATCAGTTCATTAATTTTATAAAGGAACTTAAATCTGAATTTGAAAATAGATTTACTGATTTCAAAAAAATTGAGAATGTAGTGCAAATTTTGAATAATTGTTTTTCATTACATCCCAACGGCGAATGGAGTAGTGAAGCTACAAGCGTTTTTGGCTCTAATAAAGCTGCCCTACAGATGGAGATGATCGAATTCCAGGAAGACTTGAGTTTAAAGGAACAATTTATTCATATCACCAACACTTTACAGTACGAACAATTCTGGATGAAATACGTTTGTTCAAGTAAATACCCAGAACTAAAACGCCTGGTTTCAAAACTGTGTACAATATTTGGATCAACATATGTTTGCGAAGCCGCTTTTTCTAAGATGAACTTCATTAAGAACAATTTCAGATCTCGGTTAACAGATGAACATCTTAACGAGTTAATGCAAATCAGTTGCACCAACTTCACTCCAAATATTAGGAAGCTCGTGAAAACTAAAAAATGTAATTTTTCACATTAAAAATTAAATATTTCAAGTATAATCTTTTTTTTTTGCAAATTCAATTTAAATAAATAAATAAATATAAATACAAATTTAAAAAATGTATATACCTACCTATTTATTAACGTGTGTATAATACAATCTGAATAAATAAATAAGTATAATCACAAATTTATAAATTATAAATACCTATTTATTAACGTGTGTAAAAGTCATTGAAACTGTTTGGACCGCGTAAAGTTTAGTAAGTTTCGAAACGGACCCCCATAGAAATTAGTTGGTGACCCCTGGTCTAGAATATAATACAATGTTATTTATAAATATTGTATAAGTATATTTTATTTTAAAACGAAAAATACCTTTTAACTTTAATGTAGTAGGGGGGGGAAAGAAAATGTTTGGGCCCCTTGGATTATATCTGAGGGGTCAATTGACCCCTCTGCCCCCCTTATCCGACGCCACTGAAACTACATTAAAATAATTGAACAATTTTGTTGGATTTTATAATTTATTTAGGCATAAAAGTATCCAAAACAAATAATAAAATAATATTTGTTAAAAATATTAAAACCTTTATTATATTATGTTATTTTTTACGCTTAACGAAAGTTATCATAATTCATTTTAAATGAAAAAAATATTTTTTTAACTAACTTAAGTTACTTTTTTTTTTTAATTAATTTGTAATACATATTAGATAGAAAGAAATGTTAATTTTAATATGAAGCTAAACTAAATATACATTTTTATATATTACTCAATTTAATAAGGTATTAAATGGTTTTTTTTTTATTATTTAATAATTTTTATTTTAAATAATTAAAAAACTTGCCTTGACAAAATAACAAACGCAGTAGTTTTAAATAGAATAGGTAAGGATCCAGAAGTAATAAATAATATAAAATCAAGGGAACTTAAATATTTTGGGCATATGTTGTGGTGAGACAAGTATCAAGGGAAAATTTGAAGGAAGAGGAGTAGGAAAAGACTTAAAACTAACTGGTTGTAAAATTTAAGAAAGTGGTTCCAAATCAACTGAAAAGAACTATAAGTTGTGGTAAAAATTAAGTTGCATAAAGCGATGATGATTTCCAACCTTCAATAGAAGAAAAAGAAATTGGACAAAAGATCAACATCAAGTATTACTTCAAATCAAAACGGCCAATCTGTACACAAAGTTGTTTACGCTTAATCGGAGATATTGTTTTTTCAGAAAAACATTAACTAAAAACGCGTATATTCAGAATGTTAATTTCATCGAACTGTGACATCATTTTGACATCACAATTAACCCTTCTTGTACCAAATAATATTTTTTTTTTCTCAATTTTTATTATCAAAACGACCGTTTGGGTCTTTATCGAAGCCTTTTCGCTTGAAAAGGGTAGAGTTTAGAGTACCAAATAATTGTACATAAAAGTTTTTAAAATAATTACTTTACAAAATATTTGTATGAAAATAAATTATCAAATAGTTTTTGTATAAAAATAAATAAATTAATTAATTAATTACAACTCTAGCTTGAAGTATTATTATATTTGTAGAGTACGACCAATTTCGAATTAAAAATACATCATCAGCTTAGGCGTACCTATTTCAGGGAATGCCCACAATCTGCGAAGAACAATTTCGCAAAATTTGCGGAATCGTTTAGGTTTTCATAACCATTTATTTACATAAACGCAAATTTTGTAGATACATATACGATTTCACAAGATTTCAAATGCAGCTTTACCATAATATCTGTTTATAAATGCTTATTAACACATACATGCTGTAACGTCACAGAATTTTAAGCATTATTTAATTTTAGCATATATTCCCCGAAGCACTTTCAGTATATTATCTACGTAACCTGTTCGGTACAACAATTGACATGATTATTATTAGTAAGCTATTGCGCGTCTAAAATATAAAGTAAACAAAAACGTCACGTAACATCTGTCCCCTGACCTCCGCCCTACGTAGTGTCCGGCGACCTGCCGCCGAAGCTGCTGCCAACTGTCGCCGTTGGCGTAACGGTCGCGGCCACCACCACGTACCGGCAGGAACTTTCCAAGCCATTAAATTATTGTATAAAAACCCTCTAATCTGCTGCACTACTGATCCCCGCCTCAACAAGTTTGCCGACGAGACCAAGAAGCAAGTTCACCGGCACCCGGCAAAACAAATTCATTTTTTCTTTTCTCTGAACCTCACCTGACGTCGGTACTACCCAGTCACTACGGAGCTCCAGTCCAAAAAACCTCGTGCACATCGTCCAAAAATGACGCGGCATACGGTCGACGATTTATTTTTTTCAACTCTACGACTACTGGACAAGTCCATCATGATGGGCTAAAACAACTTCGTGGGGCTGTCCGGTGCCCAGAAAAAACCGAGCAGCAGTTCCAACAATCCCGGCTTGACGAAGATGGGCCATGCCAACAACGTGTGTGTTGATGGCCAATCCGGCCAGCCCATCAATTCACCAACCGCAATCAACATATATACCAGCATTATAGTCGGCAGCAGTAATATGTATAGTAGTATAATTATTTTTTCCCAGCCTCCCCCCCCCCCCCCCGTATAAGCAAGGTCTCCCGCTACTCTTCTCAAAAAAGCTGTCGCAAGCGCTATTCTGGCAACAATTATTTTATTTATTATAAAAGATGCGTAGCACAACCCGGTAACCCTGTGAAGGCAATTACGATAAATGTGATTCGCCGTTTCCCGTTGGCCGAGATATACGCCGTTGTAAACAAAAAACAAAGATGTCTTGCGACCGGCTGAATCTTATATACTTTTTTTTTTATTATACATATTTGCCATGTGCCACCAAATTTATATTATGCTCATTATTGTAATTACCATGTGTACAAAAAAAAATCTTATATTATTCTGTAAAATTATTATTATATTCTCATCAATGTAAAATATAACAACTCATGATTACCTTAAACTAAAAAAATGTCAATTATTAAAACTTCTTCTTCTCCCCCATAAATCTTTAAGGTTCAATTCTTAATGCGTGTATCAAAGCTTACAAGTTCCACCGACTTGGTCTTAAGGCCAACACGCGGTGCGGCTTGTAGGTCACAGCCTGAGTGCTCCCCTAAGGTCTGTGGGTGGTTTATAGAGCCCTCAAAAGCTCCAAATCCTCACAATGCGAAACATAAGTACGAATGTACGTTTTGATTTGTATAGGTACTAGTAATGTATATTTGTTGGCAATAATAATTTAAAAGAAATAAAATTAAAATGTTTATTTAAGAATTAAATAAATATTTATGTATAAAATGTATTATTAATTATTATATATTATTTATTTAAAATTAAAATATTAATTATTTTATTTTATTGCACATGATATTCAAATAAACGAAACTTTATTTTTGTATTGAAACCACATATTTTGACCATAGAAATAAAAGCACAAAAACTTATCAGAAACTTAATCACAATACAAATAATAATGATCACATAGTCTTAAATAAATAACAATAGTAATTGTATATACAATTAGACTTAAATTTAGGGTCCGAGTACACCCAGTACAACCCTTGCGCATGCTAATAACTATCAGGTAACCTTATATTACCTTAAGTTAAGTTAACAAAATTGTAACTGAATATGAAAAAATAAAATCGTTACTGAATATTTGAATATGAACAATATGAATAAACAACCACTTAATGGCAAAAAATAAGCAAATAACCTAATATGATATTTGAAACTGGTTCTTTCATTTCGATTCTTTTGTGGTTCAATTTTTTTTACATTTTATTTTACAGCCGCTGGTGATTTCGATTAATGTTAAAACATTTCAGATTTCTAATGAATTCACATTAATTTAACTATGTTTAGTTCGTTACAATAGTGATTTAATATACTTTCAGTGCTAATATTACACAGGTTTTAGCTCGTACGAGTAAGTTCTTTTTACATGATTACAAATTTTTCCATGTCTGTCTATCCACTTGATATAAGTAATTTAATGTAATCTACTTATGTTTAAGTAAATAATACGTATAATTCAGTAAATATCGTAATTTGTTGTGTAAATGTATTACAACACTGGCATTATTGACTAGGACATTGACTGGAATCAACTGAAATTAATTAATCACTAACAATTTTACACGTACTTCACTCAATTTATATACTATATACTGTAAGTTTTTTAATAAAACGTGATGAAATAATAGATTTTTGTCGTTTTGAATCTTAAAAAACTAACTATGAAAAAATAATAATAATAAAACAGTGCAGTTATTATTAAAAAAATCGAAATAAAAACAAGGAATAATAGTTATTTATTGAAATTCCTATCATTGTTTTAACGCTATGATAGACACAATTATCAATTTTAATTTTTGGTAAGCGAGAAGTGATAATCAGCAATATGACCAAAAATTGCGACATAAAAAATAAAAACAACAATTACAATATTGGTCCACGTGCACTCAATAATATCGGAATACGTTACAGAAATTATTTAATTTATCTGGTTCTACACGCATCGCAGCTCTTCAAACAGTGTTGGTGCAAACATTAATATTTCTAAAGCAAACCGAATTTCGACAAAAGCCTATGTGTAATAACTGACGTATATTAATAAGTAGTTTTGGTCAAAATGTGGTGTGACGACAAATTGTTTTATTTGTGTTTATGTTTTACGATGATAGAATGTTACGATGAACCAGACGAATTGTCAAAGTTAAAAAGTTCTACTACGACAAAGAGGATACAAGTTACTCGGATAAATGAAAACACAAGTGAATGTCTTATTGGTAATAATAAATTTGAAGTATATTCTTATGGTACTAATGATCCTACGTATCAAAATTATGACAATGATACATCGACTATAATATCTTATACATGTATGAACTGTGCATTTGCTATTTGGACTCTCGACAAGTTGTTTCGGTTCGTCAGTTATTTCCCGTTATTGTATCAACCAGAGTTTGTAAACATAGAAAACGATTTGATTTCAAAAAACGTATCACTCTTCTTCGACATCTTAATTCGTGTAAGAAAAGAAACAATAAGTTTTATTGATATATTATTGAATTTTGTTGAAGTAAATAAATTTGATCCGTCCATCGACACTGATTTCTTAAAGACTTTATTGACATTAAATTTGAAAATAAATTACATACACACAATGTACAATAAGAAAAACCATGACATAGACAAAGATTCGTTTTACTCTTGGGATGATACTGACGAAAGTCAGACGGATACATCAGACGATTCCAGTGACGAAAATGATGATGAAACCGATGGTATGTTCGATTCGTTTAAGTTTTACGACGATAAATACTTAGAATCATTTAGTGGGATTATCGGATCAGACGATACTGTAATTCGTATGGTTCTCGAGACGATGAACTCAATTCAACATTTCATTCTTATAAACTGCAAATTTGCTTTTCCGAATTACAATAATAAGCCGTTTTATGGTTTTACCATGACTGAATCTGATTCGGAAAAATTTGATATAACACATTTTCTAGAAGATATCAGTCCGATAAATTTAGAAACATCGTGCAAATGTAATATCGAGCAAATTATGTTGTCAACATTTGTTTCATCAAGCATCAAGGGTGCAGAATGGAATACGGGGGATGGAAAAATTTTGATTGAACACGTTTATCAAGAAGTTGAAAAATCATATGACCTTGAAATATTATTCTGGTATCAAGAATTAGTTTACAGAACCATCATAAAGTTGTTATTTAGTATAATTATGAGGTATTTGAAAGATATTGAATCACTATCGATTGACGTTTTAAACGATATCAAGTACGTCCAATCAGAAATATTATCAGTTAGTACCAATTTACCAGCCGATTTGACGGTTTTGTATGAGAAATTCAAAACGATTCAGGATTTGTCTAACAGAAATCGTATGATAAATGAAATTGAAAACTATCTTATTTCACTTAACGATATAACAGTAGACAGTAAACGTTTCGTCACGCTAGACGTTTTTGTGTATCAATTTAAATCGATTAAGAACGATTTTCAATGTTTCTTTCGGCTATTTGTGTTCTTACGCGAACAAGACAACTTATATTACATTCCTTTCAAGAATAATAAGATAAAAATAGAATCTTTTGTGCAAAACATCAAACTTAAAATTAACGAAAAGTGGTTAACGTCTAAGCAAGAACAACAATTGAGGGCGGACGAAGTCATACGGAAAGCTCTTGACTCTGTGAAATGCAACTATGTCATAAGTTTATATCACTATTGTTTCGAAGCTACCATAGCCATTAATTACGCGCTGACCGGATATCTAACTTACAATAAAGAACAATATTATACCGAAGCCAGGAATATGATTAGCTATGTAAAACAAATTGCGATCGACTTAATAAATAAATATTGGGATCTCCCACTTTTTAAAATTTTGTACAGCATTGTCCCTCTTTTGGAGATTTATTTACAAACGACTCTTGGTGACAACTATGCCGAAAACCTCAAACGTCTGGTTCATGTAATTATGGCCGAGTTAAACAAGTATGGTATTGAATTCTGTAAACCACCGGATTATAACTTCTTATTATTTAACAACATAAATTTCGACAAGATCGGTAAATTATCGACACAGATCAACAAGGACATTAAAACGTCTATGGGCGTACTTCAATCGGATAACATTAAACATGAATACACGGATCTGAAAACTTTGTATAAAACAGTAGAAGATAGGTCCGCTGATCTAGCGGCATATGATAAAATAATTAAACTTAAGTGGAAAGGAAGAGAAGTCAATTTTACAAACGTTTACAAGCACATAACATCTGGTATATTGAACTCTTCCTATTTGTATGCATTTTACGATTTTTGTTTTCAATTTTCTATTGCGACGATATTTTATGAATCACATTATAAGTACATTTATTGCAGAACATATAAACCCTCCGATGATCATTGTGCTCAATTAAATGATCAAATAGAAACTACCTTTAAGTTACTTGATTACAAATTTCCAAAGAAATTTATGATAATTGTTCCCGATTTTCACGATTATCTTAAAAATGTATATAGTTACTGCTGTAATAAAAGGAATACAGATCAAGTAGTGAAAGAATTTAACGGTAAAATAATTAACTATTTACACGTGTTGGGCATTTCTATTGATTTAGATACATCAAAATCTGTCGTCCAAAAACCCCCGTCAACAGTAACCAAAAAATCAAAGTTGAGCCAAATCACCTGGAATCGGAGTACAAAATCGAAGACACAACCAATGCAACCAACTGATCAAAAATCTATTTTCAAACAAAGTATTGACCATACAAATAACGTATTACAATTCGGATGTTCTGTTGGTCAACAATTCAACAATATAAATGCGTTTGTGAAATATTCGTCATCGTACTCAAGTTCAATAACTTCGAAAACGTACCTCACAGTCCTATGGGATCTAATCAACCATCAATCATTGACACCGCCTTGATTACAATTCCAATAAGCTGATTGCAGAAAAAAAAATGTATAATAACCGACATATACAATTATTAATCCTCTTCATCCTTAAACATTCGCAATGATAAATTCACCGCATAATATTGTATCCATCTGCAAGGCATTTTCGAAACATGAATGACTGTTATTACTAGAGTTCGGAAGTTGTAGAAATTATTTATTGTTCTGTAAGTACCCAATTTATAGCAAACTAAGCTAGAAATCTAAACTATACAACGATGAGTTAAAAAATAGAAAATTGAAAATGTATATTTTGCATATTTTATCAATTCTATCTAAAAAAATGCATATTTCGTTGATTTTGCACTCATATTATGCATATTCCAAATTTAATAACTTTAAAATTTTCTTTTCCTCGTCTGTATATTTCAATTAATATAGAATATAAAAATTAAAAATTATCAACGAATAATTTTTATTGTAATCGTCACAGTCAACAATAAATTTAATAAAAACGATGTGATATGCATTTAGACTATCACGTTAAAATTCCGAAATACTTTTGTTAAATACTTTTTATCTTATCGTCAAAATGCCATCCAATTATACATTTTTTTTAGTTATAAATAGTTTTTGTTTAGTTTAGTTTAGTTATTATTGATTATTAACAACATGAGATGTGTTTTTTTTTTGAACTTCAGAATATTTTTTTTGCGTATTAATTAAATTTTTTTCCATATTTAATGCATATTTTGCCTTTTTTAACATTCGAGCCCTAGTTATTACAAATTAATGAAATACAATTTGCTGATAAAACTAAACCATTTTATTTTTTCTCTATTTAACGATAAGAAAGAGCGTTCAAAATATCTACCTAATTGTATTTGAAATACTAGTATTAACACCGCTTATGGATCCAGTTAAAATATGATTACAGAATGAATGTATAATTTCATTAATAAGTCTTTTACTCTCACAAAAATAATCCTTGTGGTTAAGTTAAAAAGCCAAATTATATGTTATGACGTATTCAACGACAATCTATAAGTAATATTATATTGTACGATGTGAGTAATTGACTTTTCATTCTCTTCAAATAAAAAAAATTTAATAAAATAACATATTATTGAACACTTACTGTGCAAGACAATGGTAATCTTAAATAATCTTTCTCTGTAGGTTTCAATGATTGTTGATTTCATTATCACAATTTAAAATAATATTTTTGATTATTTTTTTCACGCTTTATCCATATATATATTTGTTATTTATTTTTTGTAGGATGTAATTTTGTTTTATTAAAATTTATTGTAATTTTTTGTATTGGTTAAACTATTCAATATTGGTTGGCATAACGCTTATAATTTTATTCCGTTAGCTCATTTATGTAGTAATTTACAGTCTATAGTATTAAATAAACGATTGTAACATTTTTAATTTATATATTAATAAAGAAAAAAGAGCTTTGATGTTACGTCTGTCCGATCTAATAAAAATTAAATATTACTAGAATTTTTTTTCTATACAAAAATAATATGTTTAATTAAACATAGTTTTGTACCTCATTAATAAATCCAAAATAAACTCCATAATTCATTGATCGTTAAATATTATATAATTAATTATGCGTAACTGGACAATTGTAAATAAAAATAATTGTTTGTACTAAAAATCTTGATGTCAAACTATTTTCATTACAATATCTACTTTCATAATAATTATAATTAAATTAACGTTAACTGTTCATTTACTACTATCGTTTTTCGATTACTACTAAATATAAAATATGTAAAATAATAATACGTAAGGCTCAAACTATTTGATTGTATTATGATTAGTCAAAACGAGTGATAAATAGTATCGTTCTTCGAGTACATTAATTTCCTCGATATTTGAGCTTATACTTAATTATTTGTCCAGAATTCAATATTACCAATAATATTTCATTTATGAAGAAAATGAACCAAATGAAACTCAACAAGAAGCTGATTAATACAAAATTAGCCAAGAAGGAGCCCTATAAAGAAATACAATAATATTATAAAATATTGTTTTATCTGAAATAATTTCCAATAGTATTGTTTACGTTAATATTCACTTAGATTTTGATTTGTTATAAAACATTGATTTTTGTGGTAATTATTCTTAATTTAATAATAGTATCTTATAATATTATTGTACTTAATTGATGAGTTTTATTTTATTTTTAACAATTGATATTAATATGAGAGGTTAATATTGTTATTTTTATATTATAAATAATATATGCATTATAAAACATTGATTTTTGTGGTTATTATTCTTAATTTAATAATAGTATCTTATAATATTATTGTACTTAATTGATGAGTTTTATTTTATTTTTAACAGTTGATATTAATATGAGAGTTTAATATTGTTATTTTTATATTATAAGTAATATATGCATTATCAATCTTGACCGATATACAATTTAATTCGTAAGAAAAGCGAATATTTTTTGTTTACAAATTATTTAGCACACAATAATCATGTTATTTATACATATAACTTTGGTTAATTACTCTTAGCATACTGCTCAAGTACTAGATTTGTAATAATTTGTGCGTTGGTTTTTTTATAAAAACAAATAATGATACGAATTTACATTTGGAAAACTTGTAATGTAAACAATTGTTTGCGTTCTTGAAAACGTTTTACCTTTATGGAAATAATAACAAAAATCTATAAGGGCTGCACACGAATTGCGTCCGTCTTAATCTAAAGGACTACATGATTTGCGTCCGGCATTATCTAAACTGTTACATGAATTGCGTCCAATTTTGTTTAAACGACTACATGGACGTACTTTAAAGCATATAATAATTTTAATTTGGTTTCGATCGCGTTGTTGGTGTATGCGTTTGTGTAATCTTTGTTAAATAAAACTTAAAATTTAAGTACACCATAAAATGACTTTGGTGATTTTAAGCGAAAAAAAAAACATTATTTAACATTGATGGATACAAATTTTGTTACCATAAAACATTAAAGAATGATATTCAACATTGGAGTTTTTTTTAAATATTGTCTATTTTACTTATTATATTAAATTCCTTAAGTTTAAACCTACACGTTTAACCTACCGATAGTCATAATTTACTATCGACAGTCCTAAGTCTGTATGAAATGGGAAGGAAAATAAAATTTGTACGTTGAGACGCAATTCGTGTACTCGTTAAATATCTTTTGAACGCAATTAATGTGGAAAAGGAATTTCGGGACGCAATTCATGTTTATAAGATACGAGTATGTGTCCAAATTTTCCCGAATAATTTGTTTACTAATTACTTTTGCTAATAGAAACTATAATATAGTTAATTATGCACGGGTGTTTTTTTTTTTCTAAAAGCGAACACATGAAATAGGTAAATGAATGTTTAATTTATTTTAATTTTATTTAATAATTAGCCAATTGATATATATTTTTTTTTTTAATCTAAACACCTATAAGTATTGATTAACATAATATGGACAGTAGAATTCACAGTGCACAAAGTTGTGGTCTTGAAATTAACAATTCTGATTTAAAATAATTGTTCGAAGCCCAAATCGATAATTAGTTCGTACCGTTGATGTGTGTGCAATCTCTGAATGATTTTCTTCTTCCGTCGTGTGTGAACGCAATAGATAAAAAAAATATCTAAAACAGGTTCTGTTCAACACCGCGGTTCTAGTCATGTTCGTGGCAACAATACGACGAATAATGAGTTATCGATTGTCAATAACAATATCGCGCCTGTTGTATTTAGGCCGACCGCCGTAAACGCATTTGTTTCCATCGGCTCTGCGTACCGTTCCGGTTATCACGTCGCGCAGACATTTTGTCCATTCCGCCGCCGCCGTAACGGCGACTAATCCAACACGATATTTCAGCACACAACGCGCGGGCGATAATAATATTATCATTGTTATTATCGTTCTTTAGCTGCCCGCGCCGACAGTGCCAAACACTGTCCCGCACGTAGGCGGTCGTAGTACCAATGCCGCGCTGTGTGGTCTCTGTTAACCGCGGCTAAGAGGCGGCGTGGTCTATACCGGACGGGCTGCGTTCAATCACTTAAAAGGGACACCTGTACACGGTGCACGTAATAACCGGTCCCTTTGGATCACGATCTTTTTTTCTTTTCTTTTCTTTTTTCTCTCCGGTCGAATGTTATTATTATTATTATTATTATTGTTATTTGGATGTTTATCTCGATGCATTCGTTACCCGCATCGCAATACGCGTCCGTTCGCATCTTTTGAAATATCGCGCGCAACAGAGTTGTTTTCGAATGTTTTCCTTTGGCTTCCAACAACACGCCGCGCCCTTTTCGTTACGCGTGTGCACACGCACTAAAGTCGTCGCGTCGTCCGCTCGTCCCGATTGTCGTTGTTACCGCCGCCGCTGTTAATACACGTATCATATCTGTATTATCAGCGTTACCATTGTTATTATTATATTGTCAAGGCTACTCCACACCGCCGTTTTTCACCCGTGCAGCGATCATCGGCTGCCGATGGCGCGCGTGTGGTCGAAACACCGTACATATTACATAATCGAGCAAGAGAAAAAAAAAAAATACGAACAAGATGAGAGCCCCGATCAGAGAACACGTTTTCGACAGTTCGGAATTTAACCATAATTATTCGTCGTGTTGAACGTATTGAGCCACGTGTGAAAAAGGACGCGTCGTACCAACCACCTATGTGTAAATAACAGTGTGCACAGCGTTTACGGTACTCGACTGGAATAGTAATAACGATGATTTCAGCGAAACGATATTGTAATTTAAATGTGCGTTCCGAGGGGAAGTGTACTCCGTGACATAAATATTAGTTAATTTTCACAAAACCAACCGGAGCGTTCAAAATCGCACAACCTCTATAATCGCTACACCGATAAACCTTGGTGTCGGACCATATACGAGCTTTCCAACTAATTTCGCAAAGGTGTGGGCGCGCGTGTGTGCACCTTCTATCGGCTATCAGACGTATAACTTGCGGTGGGTAGAGAGGCAAAGCTATCGAAAACTTCGCTAGTATAACTACGTCCATTACTTTAACACCAGCGAAACCCTCCGGTTAATTACCATCGTGGCCCATTCAATCAGTCTAAGTGGCCTGACGCGTTCTACTCCTTTGACGAAATCGCCAAAGGAAAAATTCGAATGAGCACAGGACACTGACCCAAATCTCTGTGTTGCGGCTTATGAATTCGTTTCTAACCTAACCGCAGCTCCCACCAGCGTCGGACGTTTATCTGCTCATCAATTCGGTTATCACTTAACCAAATACTCTTGTTTGGTCGTCACGCTAACGTTACACGTACATGCCATATTAAGTCGCAGCAACAGTTAAAGGATTAGCTTAACCGTATGTTACGATGTGTATCTATAAATTATAAACTTTATAAAATAACTGTCTGATAATTAACAGTGGTACGCAATAATAATTATAAATCTGCAGCCGGAAATACATGCATAATATACTGCCTAAAAAACAGAAATACCGGCGCCCGTGGCTGTGAACCATGGTATTTTTGACACAAATATAATAATAATAATAATAATAATCATATACATAAATGTACGGAAAATCTTGCAGGAGCGAATAAACGTTAATGCGTGTACTAATCAAATAAGAACGCCAGAGGCGAGCCAACGTCTCCGAGGGACCAAGGAGCCGAAGGATGAATAATTTAATCGAAACGGACACGCTTGGATTATCAGCGTACAACAATATCGTTGTGTAAACCAGGACTGGTGAGGTATGCGTTTTCATCGAGTAAACATCGTTGGAACGAGATGATTTGACCAGCGGGTACACATTTGTTATCGTGTGCATACATCCGCCTATCGCGTCCGGCCGGACAGTTAATCTCACGTATTTCACGTCGTTCGCATATATTTCCGAGTGTTAAAAAGATGTACGTTTTTTACACTCGTTAATCGTATCTTTTATACTACGTCGCTTAAAAGTCGATAGGTCGATCCGTCGGTTTATCGATCTCGGGTGGAGAAAACTCCCGTTTTCCACGAAAAAAAAATGCAAACGGTTTTCCTTTTCTAATTTTTTCGAACTCGTCGGTGTCGCGAGAAATGTCTGATCATGATTGATCGTCTAGTCCAGCGTACAACGCTTACGACGATCGGATCACGTCAAAATCGTAATACGTACACCTCCACATTGGCCAGTACACCGTACGCTTAATCTATTTTATGTGTATACATATATATTATTAATATTATTTCGACGGTTTTACTACTGTTCAATGCACTGCAGCAGTCCGCGATCCTCATCTTCTTTTGTCCCCCGGCACACCACTCGGCTCAGCTCAACTGGCCATTGTCAACGGCCCGCTCAGGACGGCGATCCTTTTGGAAATCCCTCACGGATCTCCATTGTTCTCGCGTCTTAGACCGGAGCGTGCGTCTCGACCCGTCCACTCGAGCGACTCCGCGCCCGAGAAGTTTGCCGAACTCCGCGCACGACCGACAAAGCCGAACGCCTCGGGGCTGATATTTGAATACCGCCCGGACCAAAACAATAACAACCGCGCGCGCTCCTTAACCGACGACAATGTTTAGCTAATAACATCGCTTCCGGCGCTCGTCCCGTACCAATCTAACTAATGCATCCGTCTCGCAAGACGAAACTTTCGCTGTTGGACGCGAGCCGCGGTGGATCGCGATCACAAAAGCCCCGGTCATTTTGAATTCAACGTGGTGGTTTGCGTACACCGATAAACCGTCTATTGATATTATTAAAATAATAATAATAATAATAGTACTGAACGGTTACAAAGATTACGTTTATCATCGAAACGAATACTACGTCTTTGACGAACACGACGCAAGTAGGTACACGGTTTGTTTTCCGAATCCCGCCGACGATTTCCTTCACGACCGAGCACTGATAAAAAGATTACGAGCGCGTACTTACGTTATTATTTATCCGTATACTAATGCATTTGTACTTAAACTGTATACGTTTTACGGTGTCCACGTGGTATGCACGAAAATCATTATGTTATCGCTAGATCGGTGAAGATGTTGCGTTGAAAGTTATTGCAATAAAATACGTTGAAATATATTTACAATTATATATACATAAGTATTTTTGAAAATTTCCTCGAAAAACATATGTAAAATATTGATATGAAAAAGTTGAATACAAACTTTGCTTGCATATTTTGTATTGGAATCAAGTCGAACATTTTGGAAATTATACGAAAAATTATATAAAGCAGCAAGACGCCTGTTCCCAAAAGGTATATAAAATCAACACTATACAACTCAAGTCCGATTGAAAATAACAGTTGTAGAGATGTTTGATAAAGACCACACTAAGTCGTTCATTTATTATAAATTAAGTTTTACATGAGAAATTTATAATTCGCAAGTACTTTTTACATAGCCTCGTAAGGCGTATCAAAGTGTTCGATTTATGATGTCCACTAAACGTATAATTTAACATCTAATTAATGTACAATTAAACCGTAATTGTTATTTCATTATAAACTGTTGTGTTTATTATTAATTTTAAAATTTTGAAATTGATACAGCATTATTATTATTGCGTTAAAATAACAAAATTTAAAGTGTGAAAATGAAATCGATTGGATAAGTGCGTTTTGTAGGTATGGGCCATATTTTTTGCCATTCTCTTGATTTTAGAGTTTTCAGGAGTTACGGGTGTTGTCCATACCGGGCTTCGTATTCTGTTATCATCCGTCTGTGAGTTCTTTTGAGAATAAATATGACAACATATCGAGTAGTCAAATAAACAGAGGCCAGAGTTATTAGAGCGTAAAATATATGTATCATAATTTTTTGAAACTAACGTCAAACGTGTGTATGGAAATCATTATTTATAATTAATCAATAAGTTTCCATAGTAATATCGATAGTGCAAGTAAGCAACACAAGTAACGTAATAAAATGGGTTGATATTTAAATTTTTCTTTGTACACTGACTGATTTTTATTTGTTGTCACTTGATCTATAGGTCTAAAGAATTGATATTATCAATGAAATTAAGTTTTCATAATTCAATAAAACGCTCATAGATATTAATTTTTATTTTGTGGGATAGACGACGTACATAAATTTCGTTCCCAATAAATCGCTATATTCTAATGTAGAATCAAATAATTTGTTAGGACTAGAAAGCATTAATTCGAAATAATTCACCGGTAAATTATTTCTTGCTTGTTATGTTGTAATAACTGAACTAAAATTTTTTTATACACACCAACTAATTTCCCAATATTGCATTCAGTTATGAATACAAATCAGGATTAGAAATATTATTTAGAAATGAATCAAAGTCTTTTTTCAAGTTTCATAGTTACTCATCATAGTTACTCGGATAACGAAGAGCTTAGGTTTCTTTGGTAATACGTGTATTTTTTTGGCATTCCTAATATGTAAAAAGCATGTCAACTTTTTTTTAATTATCTGTAATAACTAAAAGATAAATATTAAATCTGGTTTAAAATCCTAAAATATCGGTTTTTTATTTCTTATTTCTTATTAGTTACTGGCACTTACTGCAGAATAATATAGACTGTGAAAATGTTTGAATTATAACTGGTACCAATGCCCGTATGATATTATTTATTTATTATAACTAAAATACAATTACTGAGATAAGTTTTAAAAAAATAAATACAATAGGTAAACAGATATTTCATAAATTAGATTAGTTACTTTTATTTTTATTTTTAAGTATTTATTATTATTTACTACGTGTTCTGTAACCTGTTATACCCGAGCAAAATATATAAAATCAAATTTCTATAAATCGGCCATTTTTTGACTTAGAAAAGAAATTCAACCACTAAAATTCGTTAAAAAATACAACAACAAAATAAATAACTTGTGGTCAAAAATAAGTCATGCCATTTAAAAAAAAAGTTATTGTGAGCATGCGCAAAATTAACTGTTAGCCAAAAAATCAGAATTAAAATATACGATGTTTGCACATAGTTATTGAGTGTTTCCACTTATCGTGATCAAACTGCATAGTGAAATGTATTGAGATATTCATTCATTATAATGTATAATTCAATAGTCACCGTATGCTCGTTTTCTTCTTTCTAGTATGAATCTGAATTGGTCACCAAAACCGTTTAATCACATTTACGGCCAAACGTATGAAATTATAAGTTATTTATAAGTTTACTATATTTAAATTTACGAAATTAAATGAAATATATTTAAAACACTTTTTTTTTCTATAATTATTTATCTTACAACTGATTTCTCATTATTTATGAAAAATGGATTATCGGGTCTTTCTGACCGAGTCTAGTGTCTCTGGTCGATGTTTAACTTTTAAGATTGAAAAATAAACTCATACCGTCATATTTTCGGCTAAAATACAAACTAAGAATTTATAGTAGTTCAAATTCAAACGATTTCTGTTCAATGATCATCAGGTAAACTTGTTAATTTATTCGATTTATAAATTACTTTATTAAGTTAGTTGTAAAAATACTGTATTATAACTTTGACTGTGTTAAAAACGCTGTACTAATGATGTTTTCGCAATCAATAAATCAAGTGATTAGAGCTCCTTAGGATATATTTCTAGATATTTTTATTACTAAATCAAATATGTTGTGTGAACTCAATGATATGAAATACAATATATTTTATCTACTATATTTTAAATTTGTATGGGATTTTTTTTTTTTTACTATTCGTAAATGAATATCTTACATTATGAAGTCATCAAACATTTTTTAATGATAAACTAAAGATTTTTTTTCAATTATAATTAACAGTTTGAATTTATATTATCCACAGCCATATCGTGAAACACATTTATTTGTTTTATTATTAGTATTGATGACGAATTCCATCGGCTCACGCACATATGTGTATAAATTATAAATAGTTTTTTGTTAGTGGGCTATAAACATAGAAAACAATATTCTACAGATATCCAATTATCCTAATAGTTTTTCGAGCCCTGCCGGGTATAATTTATTAACCTATGGCTTTTAGAGACACTCGTCTTTGCGGTAGGTCATCCAGTGTTCCGTAATCATTGAACAGCGGTATTTTCTTTTCTCTCTCTTTCTCTCTCTCTCTCAAACTGAACCGGCTCGATCGCACTGTGCAACATCGATTTATTGCGCGTATCGGAACGAAATAAATGCCGACGTCAAGACGACGGGACATGGCCGGAGAACAGTTTTCGGGGTAATCGCGGACGACATGACTTCGGTGCGTAACTAATGAAATCGGTCCCTTTCACGATCCGACAGCCGATAGTCATACGAATTACTGCACTACTATTATTGTTGCTGTGTAAACGAGAACGCTGCCGAAGCTATCCCGGCGAATATTGAACCCAGATGATCGCGTTACGTGCCGACCGAATATACGGTTGAAAAAAAAAGATTCTTGCAAGGCGGCGACTTTTGTACAAAACGCGATCTTCTCCGTGCCGCCGCCCGTCCTTTAAACCGTGTAACGTGTTGTGCACAACATTTATATTATCATCGTATCCATAAATGTACATATGCTTAGACGACACAATACCATGATATCACCGCGTGCGTCACGCCGACAATAATGGTGAACGTAATATTATTATACAATCGTCCAAGAATGCGGGGGACTGCGGGCGAACGCGACACCCCTAGGATCGACAACCATTCGGTATAAAACGTACCGTGACATACGGAGATTACATGGTGAAAATGGAGAAAAAATACTCGTCATTTTTGGACGATGTTCGTATGATATTTGGTAGTAAGAGTTCACACGAGTTAATCGTTTAAGTTTTTTTTTTGTGCGACGCCGAGACTAGTCGACCAAAATATATTTGCTCATCGGACGGTTGTGCTAAGAAAGAAATGCTCGAAGCAAAAGTCAGTCGTAGAAAACACGATTCATGGGTTTGAATAACTCGTTATATAGTCCAAGCAGCTAACTCACAGTTTACGCGAGCATAGAATTTCCTTAGGTCCGGTTTTTCAAGTGTCTAAATAACTGTCAGTTAACTAACCACTAGTTAATTTTAACTGTCAATTAAAGTTCCAGTTAAATAGAATGTGGTTTATCAATGAAAGTATCGTGCCTCAGTTAATAAACCAGAGGTTAACTGTTAAAACAATGTTTTTGTTATATAGTCATACTGCACAATTTGTGATAAGTTGTAATTTATTATTATTATCAGTTATTTTAACTTATTCGTAATATTATAAAAATATAAAATATATTTTATTTTTCAAATGGATCAAATAAGTTTCTGGCATTTTTACAAATTGAGTACGAAGTTTTGCTATGGCCAGACTTACATCTCTTACTATAAGACAGGCAGATGATTTACTAACACCAATTACATCTCATGCACTTATTAAAAAGCTCCCAGTAGCATAAAATCGCAATGTTAATAATAATTTTTTGCATTGGTGTTGTTGTATTATTCCTATTAAAATAAAATATTTTACTATAATTTAAGTTATATTCTATAACTTAAAATATATATATATATATGTCATTATTAAGTCTCTAGTATTCAATTATCCTATAATTACTGAATAATACGTACCTATCTGTATTAGTGCTAATATAATGTGCTATCAAATTTAAGACTTCTATAACTGTTTCTTTAGACAGACGGAAACGCATTTTAAAATCGTAATCGTCCCATAATAAATGATTTACTCTGCAGTGTACATCAGGCCTGCGTTGATAATTCACGTATTCATGAAGTTTAATATCATCATCATCAAATAATAAATTATCTAGTAGAAGATTCATTGTTACGAGTATTATTATTATAAATAGAAAATAAATTAATAATACTTTATACTTTATGTATAAAAATATATTAAAATAAAAATAATTATCTATGAATCTTTATCAAAAAATGATAAAATTATAATTAATTATGTTAACCAACAGTTAATCTTATAACCGTAAGAAATTGCATTAGTTAACTTAACTGACAGTTAAAACTTCTAGTTAGTTTAACTGGGAACAGTTTAACTAGAGGAAAACGGTAACTGTCAGTTATTTCATACTAACTATCAGTTAAATGCCAATTGAAAAACCGGGCCTTAGAGTATTATCACTAGGGCTCGGAAGTTGATGTATTTTGCATTTTTTTTTCAACTTTTTAAACGATACTCTCCTGGCCACAAATGTATTTCATTAGCGTGTGAATCTAAATAATTAATTTTTAATTTGCATTTTTTAGTGTTTATAACTTTTTAAGTAATCGCTTGACATTTAATCATTTTTACTAGTTTCACACGAATTTTACTTCTTATCGTTTTTTTTCGATCATTATGCCGATAACTTAAAAATTGAAAAATACCATGGACTAAGATTAATACCTAACTGATTTTATCATGCCGATTACATTTGTTGTTATCGTGTTGTATTAAATATTATTATAGCTACATTTTATTATTTTTTCTAAAATTTGAAAATTCTAAATGGCGAATAAACTTCTAGTGAATGTTTTCCGGATTATTTCAAAGCTGATAATTTGGCCCATTTCAGATTTTCTCCAAACACTAAAGTGAATGGGGTGAGATATTTTTCCAAATATAAATATTTATTAATAGATAATCGTCATTCATTTACTTTTGATAATATCAAATACGCTCTAATTGTACAATGCAATTATTTTGATTTTTGAGTAATTTGTAAGCTTTGATACATTTATAAAACAGATATTTTTAATTTTTTAAGGACATTTATTGTCATTTTTTTTTCCATATTTGCATATTTTTTTTAGGTAATTTTTTAATGTTTTTAAGGTCATCAATTTCCGAGCCCTAATTGTCACAGTTAATTTTAATTTCCCTGTGTTTCGAAAAACACGGAATTATAAATGAATATTGTATAGTATAATTAACCTATTATGAAATACTTCACTATCATAATCAATGATGCGTTGGCTTTGAATGTCAATGCTTTTCTAGATCTGAATGATTTTTCATGTGGTAGTTGTGGAATGTCAAATGTTATCAATGGAACACTAAAAAATAATGACAAGAAATTTGTACCTCGACATTTTTTCCTAAAATACAAACCAAGAATTATTTTTCTACAGTAATTCTACTCTTACTAATTTCCGTTCGACGTTCAACGCGTATACTTTTCTTTTTGATCGATAATCAGTAAATACATATATTACGTTGGAAAAATTGTAAACTTGGTTGATAAATAAAGTGTTTACAGTTACTCATTATAATAAATATATTTATTTATATTTATTAATCTGTTAATATATTTATAAATATATTTTATCATTTCATCAAACGTTTTATACGAACCCGGCGATTGTTTTGAGTGTAATGTATTTTACTGACTAACCAAACGAACCTTCTGAATACAAACACTCACGACGGACAATCGCTTTCGATCGAACTTGAACGCGTATCTCAAATACATATTATGTCATATCCTTTGCCATCCTGTCTTGTTACATATACATACAATAACAGTTTTCGGAAATCTGCTGTATTGTATATTTTATGTTTGCCATGTTTAATCACAAAACCGCTTCGACGTCCTCTCGTTACGCGTTTTCTTGTCCACGCGCACTCCCTCGTCGTCAATCATATTCGTACATATACACATCACACATACAGACGTATACATACGATACAGTCGATCGCTGTTGCTATTATTATTATTATTATTATTATTGTTATTATTTTTTTCTCTCACTCCTCCATCTTCGTTAACATCTCGTATCCGTTTGATCTCGGTCGCAGTCGTTATTTTTAACGACGACCATCAAAAACTGACGAACCGCACATAACTGCTGTCGAGTGATATTTTTTTTTTCGCCCTCTATATCCACCGAAAAGGGAAACAATATTTTATTGTTTACGATGGAGATGCGTTATCCCAAGTGTAGACTCGACCGACTGTCCTGGTATACTCTTCGAGTGGTAGTTATAGTTGCTTATGTTTCCCTCCGCCGTTTCATTATAGGGATCAAACATACATGAAACGAAAACGCTATCTCTCTCTGTGCACTGCTGCCCTAGCAGAGTCCAACTACATTAATGAACTCGGGCACGTTATAAATAATCGTGCGGATGGAACTAGTCTTAACACTCGTGAATCTAAACGAGAGAAATGTAAGTATACATATCACGTATTTAGTTATTATTCGAAAAGATATTATTTCGAAGCTGAGAATAGTTGGCACGCATGATTTAACTATCCATATCAGATAATTTAACAAGATATTTATCAAGCATTTATTAGAAAAAGCTTTATTAATACTATTTAAAAATGAACAAGTCATAGCAAAAAAAATTACTCAAACCCTGTATCGATTTAATTTTATTGTCTAGTTGTTAAATAATAATAAAACTTTTTAATGTTATTGATGATTATCGCATGATAGTATATAATGTGTTTTAATTAGGAGTACGATTGTAGAATAGAATGTATACAACTTACAATATAATAAGAATGGAAAAAAATTTATTTTTATTTTTATTTTTTTGAGTTGTCCATTTGTAAGGAATAATTAAAAAATGTTTGCATCAAAATCAAAACTATTAATCCGTTTAAACTTTACATTATTTACCATTAAATATTTAAACGAACATATGATTCGAAAAATGATATCGAATTGTTTTCGGTTATAATTTATTTTTATCCAGAATGAAGTGTAAAAATTAGCAATTATATTCAAATCATAAAACCTTCACTCGACCCAGGCCGTGATGATTTCTCACATAAACCGTTATCCGCGGATAGACGTATCTTTGCGGTGTATACATACGGCTTAACGTTTTCGAGTACACCGATTCGGCGTCGCGGTGTTGCGTTACGCGACGTGGCTGCGTTGTCGTGCACCATGTGCAAGCGGTTACCACACCGACATCCCGGGATAAGGGACGTCGGAGCAATAAATTCATTTCGACCGGGATCCGCGCCGGGGTGTTGTACAATATGCGTTTTGCGCGAAATCATAAATTTATTTATCGTTTTCGCCTCACACGACGGCACCGTACACGGTCGCCGGCCGCCGCGATCCGTGTATTATTTCCGTCGTCTGCGGCGACCGATTTGTCACGTGCGTTTTATTTCGGCCGAAAGCTTTGACGGATTGCCTTGCCACCGGGACCCCGACGGAGTCAATTACCCGGCTCGAAGAAAACCTCTCCATTGTGCACGCGCTCGCGGTAAGTCCACAAATAAATCTTTCTCTCGATTTTTCGTCCGCCTATAAATATATCACGGATCGTGGGCGACGGTGGCGGTGTGTATAATAGGTGCGCCGCCACTCGCGCATCCACCGACAACGACTCCCTTTTCGTCGTACTCCTCCGAAACGCGTGTGCGTATAATATATATATACATATGTGTATGTGTATATGTATGTGTATTATTAATACGTAATGGGGTCGTAAATAACGGAATACGGTATTAAAACTTATGTCCACCAGCACGCCGCTGCGCGCGCCGCACGAAACGCACGACGTGCACACGGTAGACGCGTGTAATAAGTGGGTATAATTCTTAAATATCTTTTGGCTTTTACGCGGGCGTCGTGTAGACTTTTTTCTTTCCCCGGTTAGTCCATAAATATTGTTGTACAATTAGCCCGACCCGTGTCGGTTGTCTCTTCAACGCGCGCGCGAGACGCTTGCATTGTAATGTAGAACTGCAACGACAATATTACATTATCGGCGCGCGGGCGGCAATCGAAGCACGAGCATCCAAGAAAATCGTACGAGAACATTACACCGGTAATCCGAGGATGAGTTGACCCATCAATGTCGTCCAAATAGCCAAGTCAAGCTCGCTCCAGTCACACACGCTCTGCTTTACGTGACAAAAAAAAAAAAAAAAAATGGATAAATAAATAACCTTAAGACTACTGTAATACGTGGACACCCAATAACAATAATAATGCAATAAAAAAATAAAAAAAAGTAGGAGCGATACTCTTAGGTCGGATGAGATTCAACGGTTCGGTAATATACGGCTATGGATGAATGAGTAATTACTGTATTGATCTTTTAAATTTGAAATCAATGTAAATACCATCGCTATCGAAAAAACGATTCCGAGTAAAAGATTTCGAGTGTATCAGTTTATATATATATTTCTAGATATAATGATAATCCTAATATAATGATTGTTGCTACGAGTACACAATATAGTAATTTAATCGTTATCAATATTTTTGTTTGAAAATAATTCCCATTTTTTTTACCATTGAAAAATTATACAATTGATAATATTATAAAATGTGTCACGGTATTAACCTCAAAACGTGGTACAATTTAAAAATATATCTATACGATTTATAAACAGTTTGTACCCTGCACCTATGTACGAAATAAATTTGAAAACCTACATAAATCAAATATGCTAAATTGAAATATTGTAAACCGGACATAATAATAAAAAAACCATCTGAAAAGCTGGACAACAGCTGCCATGCCATCGATTTCCAGAGGGGTTGAATTAACGTTCGCATTTTACGAGCCTTTTCGCTCGTCCAAAACGACAAAACCTACGACGGGACCGAGTTATTTCCGTTGACTCCACTTATTCACGTATTCGTTCGAAGTTCAAAGTCGATACTATTGCATTCAAGCGCGACGCAGTACTCGGCTTTCTACAGTTCTGAGGGCCGATTAAGATCTCGATTTCGCGGGAGGGTGCGCAGCAGGCAACCAACTTTATAGCAACGATGTTACCTGCGGGGTGTTGTCGTGTTTAGAGCACCGGATTAGGGGTGACGTGCGTCCAATCCGTGCTACCTTTGACCGTCAGCTGAATCCGCCCTTTGACCGAACGAATCTCTATCGGTCGGCTAATAACATTTGGACACTCGGATGGTAGAACAAGCTGTCGGACACACGCACTGCAGCGGACGACACAAGCTACAATGTCCGGTACAAGTGCGCGCGCGTGTACAGCGAACTGTACGCGGTGTGCTGTCCAAAACAGAGCTCAACTATTTCTCATTAAACGCGCGCGCACTTTGTATCTGGACGCGGACAATACGACGACGGTCTCGGCGACCGGAAGCGGTCAGTGCAGTCATCGTCCCTCCCCCGGTGCCGAGGGATGCGACGGGGTGCGGTCGTAGCGCGTCCATTCAATAACACGCGGGCCGGATGTGCAATTGTACAACGATTCGCGTACCTACACAATAAAATACGGTTGTATACAAATACGTTGTCCCGCGCCGTGCACCCGTCAAACCTCTTTGACCGGATAAACGTCGCCGCCGCCGGAAACCGTATGTACCGGCTCTCGTAAATCATGGTAACTGTATTTATGTGCATCGCATTATCGTGCGCACGTATACGACGCGATTCCGTGCGATTATCATAAACGCAGAGATATAGTAAGCGGTATGAACTTCGAAAATTGCTACTCCCGAATGATCGATTGTGCCCGCGCACAGCGGTCGAATGCACTTATTCAACATTCCGAGAGCAACGGGTTTTTATTCTCTGCGAGTAAAGTGGAAAAATCTCAGTTTTACGTTAGAAACGGCTGTGGAAAGACTACCATTTATGATCGCAAAACACGAGGGTATAAAAAAGAACCGGCTTTTTTTTCGGACACAAATCGTTCTGTCGGTTAAACCTCGTGAGGTATTCCTTTTTAATGTATTTGTCTTAAGTTCGATATCTATATTCGTTTTGATAACCATTAGTTGCTCGGTTTTCCCCGATAAGGTGCTCGAGAATAAACGTTTTCGTCATAGTTTGAGACTCGAACGAGTCATACTTCAAAACTGGACTACTGTGGACGCACATGTACCGACCGAAAAGCTGAACGAGGCGAAGGAAACCACAAAATTATTAACCGTTTCGATTGAGATCACTCGGCCACTTAGCTGTACTTACCTGTACTTAGAGTACACGTCGTACGCGTGTGCATCCACTGTTCGAAACGCTGATGAATATAATATAAGCACGTGATGATGCGGTTAGGTTAGATTAGGTTACCTAGCCGTCACGCCACCGATTTGATCTTCACTGGTTGTAGCGACGAAAATTATATTAAGAATCCAATCGGTTTGTGCAGCCGCGGTCGACAGTCGTCGTATCCTTTTAGAGCCTCTATACACGGCGAGACAACATCACGCGCGATATTATATCCCGAATGTCAATGGTACCTTTCTCTCTCTCTCTATCGTCTTGTATATAAATCATACCCATACACCCACACACGCACAACTGTCTCATGTATACACAAAATGTTCTTTCACGGGCTATCGGGTCGATGTCGAAGTCGTATTCGGTTCCCACGGAGGAAGATGGCCACGAAGAAAAGTACATAATATAACAAATAAATAATAATAATAATATTATAATCACCATCAATCATCGGTCGTGTTATCTGCCTGCTACTCGCCGTATCCGTCATATTATATATGTACACGCACATACGCATTTACTAATATTTTACCGACTGCAGTCCCGAACTAACTGCGGTGCACCACCGTGACGGGAAAACAGACGTTGTGAGCGAGCACAGGTGACGCGTTTAAATCCATCGTCGTCCAATGTGTTAATAAACCATATTCTTCGCTTCAGTGTTTACACGGCCGATGGACCGTTGATCCTATTTGATTGTGTTATCGTGAGAACAGAGTACTCGAATGCAAAAACGATTAAAATAATACGTCACTGATCGTATTTCGATTGTTTTCCACGTTAACAGTGTTAAATCTAACGGGTAAAAATCATCAACGTATTCGCTGGTCGACAAAATAATAACGGTACTGTCCAAAAGCGCATAGAAGAGAGTTAGGTTGTTATTAATCTGTAGTGCGATAAGCCGTAAAGTGTTGCTTACGGCTTGTGTTGTTTCAATACTTTTTGTCCTGTGTAATATTCTCATTCGGTACATAATCAGTCGTCAGAATTATTAACATTCAAATCCAACGAATGAATTGTTATGACAGTAAAGCTTACATAAAAGGTAAATTGTATCCAATCTTATGAAACCGTCTCATTGCACAAATAAATTTTTAAAATATGTACATTGAGCGAATTGTATACTTGATTAAGCTTTGAGTTTGCTGCATGGACTCAAAAAGAGTGATTCGAATGCATCGAAATTTACCCATGGTTACACAGTTAAATTCATATATAAGAAGATAAAATAAATTATTTGCTTAAAATAATAAAAAATCTGTAGACACCTTAAATATGGAATAAACAGTATGTTCTATGAACATATCATCTAATTTCTTGAAAACTAATTCCTATATTTTTTATAATTTTTGTTATATTTCTTAAAGAATTATTTTAAATCATTATTAATGTTAAATTTTTTTTGATATCCAACAATGTTTAGGGTATTTAAATGATATACGCACTTCAAAAAAAAAAAAAATAAAAACTATAATTCTCATATCTTATAAATCGATTTTTACTTACTTTTTTTGGTTCAATTAGAAAACTATTCCTTTATAAAATTTTATTTTAAAATTATTAAAAATTATACTCTAAATTTTAGAGTTTTATATTTCAGGCCTTGAATTAAACATCCTCAACGACTGTGTTAAATAATCTAAAAATCATACTACGTATTCACATGATTATGAATGCAACATTGTTAAATATTTAAAATATTTAAAATGTATAACTTTAATGAAAAAGTTAATTAAGTTAAATTAACTGAATTTTATTATTTATTTTCGTACATAAATTATATTTATCGAATGATTATTATGTAAGAAATCAAAAACCAAACCTGTATCACAAAAAATGCTAAACGTCATCCGATCAGAGCTTGCGTACACACATACATATAGACATGTATTTATTATTTTGTTTTCTAGTACTCTAAGAACATAATTTATTGTGAACTTGTTGAATTTAACTTGTTTTTTAGTCACCTTCGGTCCAGTCATCTCCTGGTTATCGGTTTCCACTTAGACTGTTGTTAAGTCGTGTTTTCAGCACAGAGAAAAATTACTAACAATCGGGCGGGAAAACTAAATCCGAATATTTAGCAAACCATACCCATCGTTAACCACGAACTGATTAGTTTATTTCAAAAGTATTCAACACCGATATGTGCTGTTTTCGTTTTTCGCACTTACAATAGAGAAAAAACATTTTGTCCATCATCACGTTCGATGTGTTGAACCGATAAGGATTCTGAAAACACGTTCGAGTTCGACATGGAATCTACATGTACTCGATCGGGCCACGTTTTTAGACTCACGTTCTCGACTTCCGTAAAGATGTAATTTCAACGCGTCTTCTGAATCAAAACCGAATTTTAATACAAACCAAATACATTTAACACAATAAATCGGTAGTATTGCCGTGTTGCGCGTGCGACGGAGAAATACTTTTGTTATCGTCAGCGCCGTTTTTACTGTGCGCTTAACGTTCTCTGGTCCGGATTCGTGGACTAGGAGCCGCGTCGCGGACTTCGCGGGCACAACCGACGGCTGCAAGACCGGGGACCACTGCGCTCGTCGGTCGTTAGCTCTAGGAACAGGGCCTCCACGAACGGTTCATACCCTCGGTCGTAAATACGTATCGTCTAAATGCGCCGCTAAAGCGCAGAAAACGAGAAGGCGAGACCGGGATATAACGCTCCGGAACAACGCGGGCACTATCTACGCGGCGGCGCATCCGTTCCGAGATTACGAGCCGTTCGCGGTGTACTTTTGCCCACCCGTGCACCCTTTTCGCCGGCAACCGACGGACAGGTATGGGGCGCGTGTCTCGTGCACCTACGCGCACGTACCGCGTTAACGTTATCGCCGGGACGTCTCTCTCCACGCGCGCGCGGCCCCACACACGCGTCCGTATAATACGTATAATATCGTATAATATCGCCGCCGACGAACACCAGGAAACGCCGTTAAAACGAAACGTCGGCCCGCGGCGGCTTCGGTCGTTCCGTCGGCTGAGGCCCTCTCCGACTACACAATAATAATAATAATAATAACAATAATAATAATAATAATAACAGTATAAAGTCACACGTGTAGTACGCATAAACGCGCACGGCCTTACGGGCTTTTAATCCGCTGCACACCTTCCGGTCTGGCGACCGAACACTATACGCGCGGATACGACTGCTATACATTTATGTACGTGTGCGGTATCGCGGGTACCTGCACCGTTGCGACGCAGTCGATATGGTAATGACGTACGATAAACGTTAGAGGTGCACTGTTAGCCGTAATATACGACCGCGCGCCAGTGCTCTAAGCCCCGGCCGAATGGATGGTGCACGGTTTTACAACGTCGTAAGTTGTTACGATACGCGGCGCACCTAGATCGAGACCGACGCAACTCGAACGTTATTGTTTGGACGGAGGTAAACTTGAAACTATAACCGCGATATTACCAATGGTTTTATGTACGTGCGCGTTTGAAACCATAATCTTAAACGTTCCCCGGAGCGGATGCCTCCGACGTTACCACTCAATACGAAACCCGAAACGGTTTCCAGACTCGTGGAGTTTTTAAGTCGGTTGAACACCATTTTGTATTAGGTTTTTGTTCCGTTGCACACTTCACGCGCATTTTTGAAGTCGTGTAACGAAAAGTGGCAGTATCGAATTCAAGCTTCGTAAGTATATAATGCAACCCGTATTCTGGGGCGGATGCAGATGTCGTAAACGGGGGGGGCAATATATACATATATTAATGAATAAAATAAATTAATAAGAACAGGTAAGCATAGAAATTGTCTCATTGTTAGTCTAAGTTATTATTTATCTTTTTTTTAATTACAGTTCTAAAATATTTAATAATTACAATGTAAAAGCTCCGATTATTAAAATTATTGACCCGCAGTAGTAATATGCTTTTTATACGGTGTGATGTACAATTTTTACGTTAAATAACTGGTTCTAGATAAAATGTTGTGCAGCGAATGCCGTGATTACTATCTCAATAAGATAAAAAAGGACAATATTCAATGGAAAAATAATGAAGTTCATGGTAAGTATAATAACGACTCTCTCTCGATAACTTTCATGAACCAAAATTGTAGCCATAACTGATTACAAATGGAATATTTGATACCTTTCTTTGTGAACAGGGAGGGGGGCAATTGCTCCTATTGTTCCCCCTTGTATTCGCCCTTGTGTGTATTCCCTGGAAAATAATATTTATTTAATATTGGACGCAACGGATTGAAACAAGACAGTATTGTATTTTGTTATATCTGTGGTTAATTAAATGAGTTGTAAATTTAATATAGCCGTATTGTAAACATAGCTTTAATAATTGGTAATAAAGTCGAAAAATATAAACTGACATCTCTATTTTGGTGACCAACTATAAAAATGTACTAATGTATTAATACGACGTTCGTGAGTTGTGTTAAGTTCAGTGTTGTCTAAGTTGGTACATGGTGATAATATTTTTACTCAAATCGAAACGAGACAAACGTTACTCTGTCATAGATATTTTTGATAAATCTGTTAGATCTCCAATATTCCAATGAAAAACATTAGATTTCGAACAAGATACAATTGTGGTAAACAATATTAAGACCTATAAAATAACGTAAAATTATTTTATTCGTACAGCTGATCAATCAATAACTTGAAACGATAAAAATATTTGGCATTGGACAAAAATTAATTAGGAATATCAATCATAGGCGGTACACGAGGGTGGCAGTGTAGGCAACTGCATCTCCTGCGAACCGTACCTGTATTATTACATAATTCCTTAAATCTCCGTTTCCTAACTCTAAAAAATAGATTTTTTTTTCAATATGAAATTTGTTCCAAAATATCTGTGAATGATAACACGCACTTATAAAATATTTTATTATTTAATCTATTCTGTGATTTTATTATAAACGAATCCTGATGTCAGAGCGACACATGGAGCTATAAAATAATAAAATATATTGTACAAAAATTCATGTTATTTTTTTTAATATAAGGTATAACTAGCCTAAAAATTTGGAATAATATACTCGTAGTAAAATAAATATGGTTTTTTTTAATTTAAATGTTTTTATTATTTATATTAATAATTTGTATTTACAAAATTATACAATGAGTAAATTGGAAGAGGATTTATTGGGGTGAAGGGGAAGTCACCCATTAACGACCCCCTGCCCCGTTTATATAGTTAGATAGTTAAAATATTTTCTGCCCCCCCCCTGCCAAGAGAGTCTAGTACCGCCTCTGATATCAATGTAGTTTATCGATAACAACCTGCGAGATGAAAACTTTTAATACCACAGTGAAATAGGAAAAATAATTTCAAACGTAGGTAGCCAATATATATTTTGAGTACTATTACCAGAGTTGGGCATTAGTAGAATAAAAAATTATTCGATTGATTATTTGAATAAAAAATTATTCTCCATTGATTTATTGTAAGTTTTATTATTGATTTTTATTTTTATTCATTATTATAATTTTTATTATTATTCGTTATTCATTATTCAACGAGTTATTCTAGATTTTTTTTTATTCATTATTTGGTTATTCATTATTCATTATTCTTCATAGTCGTGTTTATCTCAAATAATTTGTAGATAATTTAAAATACTAACTTAATTGAAAATGAAAACCGGTGTGTTTCTTTTATATACATGTATTATCTAATATCTGCTATCGAAAATGATAAAACCAAAAATCAAAAGGGCTAATCTAAATGGTATAGCACTTGATATCGATGTAGGGTTTTATTGCTTAAGTAACATTTTTTAAATTAATTTGAAACAAAATCTGACAAAACTTGATGTAGCCATATTGTATGTGCTGAAATGTTATTTAGTATAGTATCGTCATTTGATGATGGCAGTTCACTTAAGTTAATTTCATTTTTCTGAATTTAATTACATATTAAAATTTAATATTATTATGTTTGTCATGATTATTGTTATTATTATGTAAATTATTGTTGTTGTTATTATAATTTAGCTTTTCTATGAATATTATATTTTTATCATAATTTTGTTACACGAAAATTGGATATTATTCACAATTTATTTATTCAATTTATTCAGAATAACCAATGTATTCACAAGTTAAATTATTAAGAATAATTTGTATTTTTTATTCACAAATAAAACTGTTAAAAATAAAATATTATTCTTTATTCACAAAATAGATAGTTATTCATTCTTTTATTTTTTTATTCATTATTTTGATTTGTTGTTGTCCAACTCTGACTATTACACACATTTTATCCGTTTATGTAACCCTTATGATATAATTTATATTTCAATAAATTTGAACTGTTTGATTATATTCATTATAAATATTTTATGATCTAAAACTTATCTTGAATTAGATTAGTTTAAAAATAGGTATCAAACTAAAATGACTATAAAATGTGTATTAAATTTCTTATTTAATTTTGAAACTACACACGTTTATAGAAAAAAACTTTGTTTTTCCTTATTGTTTACGACATTTTCTCCCCATTGACGTAAGGTATTTTTTTTTTTTATTTTACATTTCAAAAATAAAATCGACAAGATACTCTATAGCTGTGTAGAAATTTACGAGTTAAATCCCTTTCTAGGCCATAAAATTGAGTTATTAATATATATAAAGAAACGTATATTATACTGCAGGAGAAAGAGCAGAGAGTTGTAAGAATAACATTTGGTCGGGCAATAAAATATTCATCAGCATGTGTCGCAGTATTTTCGGACTATTCGATTCGCTTCCCCCCCCCTCGCTCCAAACGGAAAACTTTAAAATAAAGACGTATCGTGACGTGTATTTGCAGTTTCTCAACGTGAAAATGATCAATACGCTTTTAATTCACACCGCCGTTCGCTGCAGTGCACGCGCGTGCCCGTAATACGTATAAAAACAAAACTAAGATCTATTTAGATGTACTGCAGTGTAGATGCGTTCACATACTATATTATATTCACGCGTCACATGATACAGCCAGTTCCACCCTTCAGAATGTCATATGTGTTCCATCTGATATTCCGGTGCGCCAAATAATAAATTAGGATGCAAATCTACCGCAAACTCGAGTCGTATCGGGTGCAATGAATATAAATATGGCTTTTCCACGGCCAAAACGGCGGAGACTTTGGATTTTGCATAATTTTCGCATCTATATTGCAGGTCGCCCCCGAAACCATATTTCAGACACGGCCTCGTTCCGCACTCGCCCGCCGGTATTCTCGTCGACAAATATAATATAATAAGGTCATTCCTAAACAACTTCGGCGTAAAGGTATTTTCGTGGAGGTGGAAGTGGGAAGGGGTGGAATTATATTGTATACGACGATGCCGCGCGCGCGAGATTACAAGCAGCGGAACAAATGCCGCCGAGGATCATCATCGATAAAAATACAATACGCGTTTATGTATATATATATATAACATGTATTTAGTCGTGAGGTCTTTGCGCGCTCGCCACCCCTTTTATCGACCGGCTACGGCATTCGCTAGAAGCTTACCGCTATTCTGTACCCAAATTGGCTTGTTTCCGGACGAAATCGATCGCGTTACCACGAATAAAACGGCGATAACTTCGGTTACGCGGTGCTTGCCGTTGAAATCTTTTGCGAAAACATCGTATAACAACGTCTTTGCAGTAGCAATAATAATAATGTCGTGCACGGTGAACTGTATCATGTGTACGACAACACACGGGTGGTCAGCTGTATTTGAACACTGCGTAGGGACAGCAAACGCGCCTAGATCGATGATAAATAGGTCCGTGAGAGCAATCATCATATGCAGACTGCAGCGGTTGCGTCTGTTACGCATTATTGTACGGCGGGGAAAAAACGTTCAACGTTCGGTGTTCACAAGCGCGACGAGGGATGGGAGATGGACGGTAATGTTGTGGTCTTCCGATAGAACATATATCTACTCACGAATAACGATTTTTAAGGAGCAAACCGACGGTGGCGATAAGCAGTAGCAAACAATAGATTTAACATGTCTTCGGTGGTTAAGTGTCCGACAACGAGAACGTTCAAGTGGAAACCTTTATTTACAACACTAGCAGCACCTGCAGTGTATTGGTGATCTAGTGGATCGATTTTACGTTTCGATTCAGATCTGTGATGAACGCTTACGGAAAAAGCAATGGCTACTCGTATGGATGTATTCCTTATCTATTTCTCACACCGTTACTATATTATTACGTTATCGCATTATTACCGTAGCCCCGGGATCTCACGGCCGAACAGGTTCAAGTTTAAAAAATAAGTTCGTAATGCGTTGCTGCAGATGGTCTCCGCACCGACTGGACGAATACATGTTGTTGCGATATCGTTGCTCATTACCATAAGATCAACAGTTGAATAGATGACCATAGATTCTGACCAACGATAAAATAGAATACTCTAAGAAAAGTTTTGTAATCGTTTTGAGTGCAACGTTCTGACAAAAAATATATTTCATCCGTCCAATTGTCGTCAAATATAATTGACGTTTACAATATTTTATTGCACTTAGTTTCGTGCTACAATGATTTTTCTATCGAAGTATTAGTCACGAAAATACCGATTGATCGTGTTTTTCGAAAAGAATAAATACGTTGGGATTGTTGTTTTAAATTTATTAATATTTCTACCTATTAATATTCATTTTATAATATAATCTACAAAGTAAAAATAAGCGGATTTCGTGCTGAAGTTGTACTTAATCCTGCTTTTGAAATAATTGAAGAGACCGTGGACTACGATTTTAAATCGGCATAATTCCATTTTAATAAAAAGTAAGTACACATAGCTACTACCGTAGGCATTGACAGAAAAATAAACCTATTGATTTCGGATTAAAAAAATAAATAAAATAAAATAAAATCAACCGCTAGAAAAAATGCGACCAGTATATACGTTTTCTGTTTTTCGGGGCGAAACATGTGATTATTTTTTTTTTCTATTAAAATCGTACAAGATCATCTTTTTTTCTTTTCGTCCTCGCCGGATAAATAATAACACTAGAACGTAGATTAGTTATTATAATATATGGCCTCTGCAGTATAATAACATGCAATGCAAAGCAATGCACATACATTAACGGGACGGGCAATCGTGTCCGTACATGCACATACTGCGTATCATACCCGACATATCGTGCGTACGCGAACACCTTTTCGTGTCTATATTTGTTTAAAATTGGTTTTTTTTCTCTCTCTCTCTCTCTCTCGTCCGATCCGTCGCCGTATATAACAAGATAATTACAAACGTATCCTGCCCAAGGAGGTTCACGAGAGTTTATTTTTCCGAACAAAAATTCCATTCAACTCATCTCCCTGTTCTACATGTGTTTGCAATAAATTTCCCCGGAGACTTCTCGTAGCAGTCCGCACTGGTGCGACGACGAAGACTACTCGAGTGCCGCAAGCGTAATATAAATGTACGCTAGGTGCAGTGTGCATAATAATATTATGTGTACATTATGGGCGCGCGGTGGATTTTTTGACGCGAGACGTTAATATTAAATCATGTCAACTAATTATGCGGTATTTTTTTTAATTTAATTTTTTTCTTTTTTTTTCTATAATATATGCGTTAAACTATACAGATGTGAGTACATGGAGTGTTGTGAGTACGCGGTGTAAAAATGGAACTTAAATGTTTACACGCATATCTACACCGATTTCACTCATTACGATACCGTGTAGGTAACCAAGATCGCATATAATTCTAAGAAAATTATTGACGTGAAACTGTGAATTGCATTACGCGCGATTTTTGAACACTACTTTATACGTCGATATTTACACGGTTACGAATCGAATTGACGAAATTAACCATCATTACATAAGTTAATATCCCTCACTTGAAAATCGAAATCAGTCAGTTGACAATCGCCTCGAATTAAATCGATAAAACAATAAACACTGTACAGTAACATTTAGATCATTTAGGTTTGACAGTGATTGTTTGACAGTCAGTTAGAATTCGATTCCTTAAAAGCGTGCAGCAAAATACAGCGATCGAGTGGCACATGTAAAAGTTGTACGTACGTACGGTATAAACTATACTATTTCTAAACGATCCAACAGTTATCCGGAAATCGTTTGATTCTGTGGGTTTTTTTATTTTTGTTTTACGCTACAACGTAATATAGGTTTAACGGTAGACGAACACTATTATATTGATGGGAAAAGTGTGCGATTCGATTGTCCGAATGATATTTTAAAAATACGGACGACTGCGAAACACGCACATGATAATATTTAAAAAGTCTCCCGAGTTACACGCCGCGTGCATTAAACTGTATTCGGATGTTCAAACTTTAATTAACACGGTCACCACGTAGTGTTGATAACACGCTACTGGTTCGTTTCGATAACTGCACAGTATGCGTGTATGGGATACGAACAACGGGAGGGCCCTAGTAGTCGGACAGGCGCCCCCGACGTCATAAAATCGTTTTACGATTATTAACAAGCGACAACCGAAATGCTTGGAAAAACGAAAGCGGAAAGTGCGCGCGCGCGCGCGCGTGGGTATAGGTATATATGGGTGTGTATATGTGTATAGGAGAAAAGAGAGATTCATAATATTTATCAAGAGGAAATGAGGAAAGATAGATGGACGGGGGCGACGTTTATTGGGTCAGTTGACGTGGCCCCATTGCCCCGACGCGATAAAGGCCACCGGTATTTTTCATAGACCTTTAAGGGTTTTTTTTTTTTCAATTTTTACCACCCGTATATAATATTTTATAATATCGTTTTATGGTTGCGGACAAGAGACGCAAATATTGCACACACGACCGCCTTTTGTCATAACACACGCTACTGCAGCAGCCCACACACATACGCACATTCACACATTCCCACATACACATATACATTTATATAGGCCCGGTTGACCGGCTCGTTAATTTTCTAGAGAGAGAGAGAGTGAGAGAGAGAGAGAATGACGGAAACCACGCGTATATTATATTTATACGGAGCGCGTCGGTTATTATTGTTATTATTATTATTATTGCTGCAATGATTGTTATCGCATGCCGTATAACCCATCGCCGTCATTATCGGTTATTACTCGCAAGGAGTGTTTTAATGTGCTGCCGTTTAATAAACCGGGTAGTAAAACCGGACCGATTGTAAAATTTAACAAAAAAGCGAAATTAGATCGCCCTTGGTCACGAGAACAATAAGGAGGAAGGGTTGACCCGGTCGCAATAAATCTGCTATTACAATATACTGTCGTAGTAAATTATACGGATATACGGTTTCAACGTCAATTTCAAGACCAGCATGATGAGCGCAAAAATTAATCGTGATAATAAAATATTTTTTAACTACGATGTGATTAGATTGATGTCCGGTAGCTTACAATACGTAACAATACGCCGTGCCACGACCGCGATGAATCAACAAACGAGAACGGACACGCATCAATTCGTAGTTATAATGCCTGCCATAAAAAAATTAACTAAATTAGATAGGAATTATAACGAAACAGACTTCCACGAGTATAATAATAAAATAGAAGTAGTCAGTGTAATTGTATCATATTCGCTCAATGTGCACATGATGACGCATTTAACTATTATTCGGTATGGGTGCAATGAAATAACTGTTAAAATGTAATGAATAATTCGATTTAGAGTTAAAACCATTGAGTAAAGCTAATAATATTAACATTAATCGGTAAAAGGATGGACATTGGAAAAGTGTTAAAATATTTAAATCGTCTCTTATGACGCAATATTACCAAATATTAGGGCCCCCGGATGTAGGATATTTTATTATTATTTTGTGTCTAGACCGTGGTATTATTTTCTTCAATCTATTAATTTTTGTCGTCGCATTCCAAATAGTTTGTGTACAGAGGGGATAGAAAACAAATGAAGCCCAGTTTATTCCAAACAGCTCTTACATTTTTAATCTGATACCACCGAAAACCCGTATACTAATAGAGTTGATACAGTTTTAGTGTTCGTACGTAAGTCAACACAATTCATATAGATGAAATCTACCTCACGATCTATCTATTAGGACCGAATGCAGTGAAAGCTTAATGTAGCGGAAGTGTTTTCGACACAAAGCTCACGGACACAATGGCCTAATGCACGCGTAACCCCATTATCGTTTATCGTGGATTTAACGATATACTATAATATAATAATAATAATAATAGTATATCGTAGTAAAGCAAGCGCCTACCGAAACGATAATATAATTAATGCGGCCGCCGGGTAACAGTTTTATGACCGAGCAAAGTTGTGTCGTTACAGAAATAATAATAATAATATGTGCGTGGAGGATGCGTGTGCGTGGTGCGTCTGTCGAACAAATACGGTCCAAGACGTCGTCAACGGGTTTTACGGTCAGGTCGGACATAAAGCCCGGAGACACACAGAGAGAGAGAGAGAGAGAGAGAAAGCGCACACCTTGTAATTGTTGTAAGTGCTTTTGTGTCTCTTATCGTAAAAACTGCCCGAGGTCTGGAACTCGCAAGCCCTCGTTGTTCGCTATTGTAATTTGATTAAACCCGAACGACCGACCGACCCAGTATTCCTGTACGTAGCACGTGGTGCAGACGAGAAGCGTCGATTTGACATTAAAACTAATAAATAAATAAGCGATAAAAAAAAAAATAATAAGTTAATACAAAAAACATGTCCAGAAACGTGACACATAAAATCTACTGAACGCGTTGATTACAGTACAACTTCGGTGATCCAACTCCATTCAGGACCGGAGCTTAGTTGGTAAATCGAAAACGTCGGATTATTATAACGTTTAAACGAGAAAACCTTGTTTATAATACAGTAGAACAACGTCAATAGTAACGTAATTAATTGAAACGCAATAACATACAGAGTACTCTAATGGTTGAAAAATTAAATACAATGTTAAAAAAAATATTCAAATTTAGGTGTATAATTTTTTATAATACGATCATGCACCCGTAGCAAGTATATCATAAATTAATATATCATATTACTCACTACAAGGATCGGTTTACACGAAATACGCCTCAAGTCGACAGATTAACATATATTTTTCTTTTCCACCTGTAATCGTTATCATAAGGGAATATAGGATTAGATTCTCGGACGATTAATATTGAATTATTAACATCTCACCTTTAGATCAACCATAAAATGAACATGCGAATTAAATCTTCAATAGATCGTTCGCTATAAGCAGGAAAAAACACAGATTCGGTTAGTAAAACGAACTTGATATATGTATTTATATTTCCTACCTCTATATTGTTATAGCAGTAAAGATGAATCTATGACACGCGTATCATAAAGTGATAAAATCCGCTTTGAGGTGATATCTTAAGGTTTATATAACAATTATAAAATAATTTTAATAAGTGTATTTTACAATTATTTGGGTACTGACACATCTACAGTTTTCCAATAAAAATTCAAATTTGTTTTTCAATAATTAATTTCATAATAACTAGTGAGCGAATTTTTATGTATTAAAAATCAACCAAATATATGCCCTAAAATATTAAAATATAAAATAAAAAAAAAACAATTTACTCTCAAAATGTAGCAAAATAAAAATGTATATTATAAACATTTAATTAAAATAAAACATACAAAAATATATTTAAATTATGGAACCCTACTGTAAATACTTATCTTTCTTCTTCTTTTTAAATGATTTATTTACCAAAATCATTTTGTAGGTAGTTTTATCTATAAGAAAAAAGAAATTGTTTTTACTTAAGTATGAATTACATTTTATAATAATCATTTTAACTATACTTTGAAAAACTATTGATCGGCGTTTGTCAATTAACAAATTTATATATCTTAAAAATGATCCTTCTACGTTTACAGAAGTATTAGGTGCATATTTTAAAAAAAAAAAAAAATAAAGATGATTTTAATCCTCGTTCGTTTGAATTGATTTTACTTTCACCATTTAAGCATTTTAATATTTTATTGAGTGTGTTGTAACCTTTTTTTTTTGATAATACATTTTTACATTTTTCATAATCACATTTACCTCTTATATTTAAAGTAACTAGTAAATATTTTAAAAATGTCTAAAAAAAACAACGAAAAAAACATTGAGTATTAAGTGATTGATGAAACATGCAATTAAAATCGTAAAATAATCTTTTGAAATAAAAATAAACGGGTATATATCGAAATATGTAAATAGATGCACTAAAATAGTTTAATTGTTTAAATGGTTATGCTACGAAACAAATTTTACGCTAACTGAGCATAGCATACGACCAACAAGAACAAATAAGCAAATGCATATAAACCCGTGCCCTAATTATAACAAACGCATCGAACCCGTAAAAACAACAATATTAAAATAACATCAAATATTAGAATAACAAAAATGATGTAACAATAAGAAACGATGAAGCGTTGGAATGAGAGTGAGAATGTAGTAACAATTAGGGGACGGTAGTGGTCGAGAGAAATTTATTTGGAGCGGACGTATGTAAAGAGATTAGTGGGATAACGATGCTTTAAAACTCACCGGACAGTTAAAATGTATTAAAACGTTATACGACCGGTCGGTGGACTGTCCAGATTCTATATTATGCTTGCACAGCTGCTGAAGTATGTAAATAGAATATTAAACAAGTCGTGCACCAAACTGCAGCGGCCGCGGGGCGCGAGGACTGCATTCTGTGTTGAACGAACCTTTGGAGCGGTCACCGCCGGTACAGAACTCGGTTGCCGACGATGAACCGAGATGAAATTAAATAATAATCAAAAGGATGATGTCCACGCGGACCAGGGGTTGGTGTCGGAAAACTTTTTAATGGATTTGACGTAATTTTTTCGCGCGTTATTTTTAATTTTTGTTTTTCGACAAGGAAAAAAAAAAACGCTGCTCAAACCCGTCCGATGTCGTATGACGGAATATGTCCCTGGGGAGAAGTGCATTTACACGCGAGCGCTGCAACAACTTGAAAACAAGGTCCCGCGAGCTTTACGTGCATTCACTCGTGTACCGATGACGGACGTCGCGCAGTGGCCTTTGGCGTGTGTAGTTTTCCGACGGGTCGGGCGCGTTGCCGGCAAAGAGGACCGAAACAGCAAAAAGAACTCGGCGGATATTCCACTCGAAAAAGCTTTCAGACGAGCTCTTGTTTTTCGCGCGCCCATGCATTATCATAATTAGCGGACGGTCGTTTTGAAAACAAATTTGCGTACGAATTATACGGGAAAGAGAAAGAAACTAAAGGATAAAACGACGTACTGCGCTACGCAATGACCACCGGCGGCAAAGAGCTTTTATTTATTGTTAGAACTCGATCGTTCGACCGTACGTTACTTGAGTAGTTTTTCACTGCCTATACATATTTTAATTATTATTATTACGTGCCGCAACTCTCCGACGGTGTTTTTTCAATTGAAATAAAAAAAAAAAGCAAAATAATCATCCGGTGCGCAAATATTATAATTAGTATTAATAGCCCCTAAGCGGATTCGGATAAAAACACGGAAAAAAAAGTACGTCCTTGTCAAAACAAAGCTTCGGGGATTTTTCAGTCTTTTTGAGGCGACCAACGCTAGACGGTCGGGGTCGTCGGAGTGGGGTTCAAAAAGCATCCGTAGTGCTCTGTACACCGGTGGATTTTAATATACGCGATCGTGCAAGTGACAAAAAAATAACCGAATGCGCGCCACGCAAGATCCACGCCTGAACGACCGTAAAAACAAAAAAAAAAAAAAAACGATACGAACGGAAGTGCTTTTGATGTCCATTATGACGATACAAAGAACTGCAGCGCGTTAACGGGCTATGCAATTTCCGCCGACGCCGCAGCACACGCCAACGGTATTATATGCGCTCGCGAAAGTGAACTGCACAAAGTAGACGACGAGTGCCGTTTTGCTCCGAGGGATTAGTTAATGATGTGTTTATTTATTATTTATATTATGCGCATTCGTCGGGTCCGCGGTCGGCTTTCGTGAGTAGCAAACAAACAGAAAACAAAAATATATATATAAATAAGAAAAAATTATCATAGTTTTATTAATTTTAAACATTTTTCGACTAAAATCCTTTACTGCATTTTCGCTATGATCTCTAGTAATCTCTCAGTAACAAACGCAAGTAAACTTTTCAGGAGGTTTTTGAAAATTTGTAAAATGTAAAATGTTGATAAATAACATGCTTTGTTATTCATTGTATAAAGTATGCATCTGTGTATATGTGTATATATTCATAAATGTTATTTTCGAGTCTCATGAGAAACTTGGAAATTACTATTACAATTGTTGGTCAAATAATTTTTTCTTGCATAATCTTTTCTGTTATTGGGAGGGGGTGGTTCGACACCTATTGAATTTTTAATACTTTTAAGCACAGAAAATCTTTGTAAATATTTGTTTTATTAATACTCCTGTCTTGCGATATTACAGTACCTTAACTAGATTGAAAAATATTATGTTTATATATCTATTTATCAATAATATCACAAAAACGTTGTTTTTCGTACATAATAATATAATACATGTTTTTCACTCTTTTCCGAGGCAAACGCTCCATTACTATTCACTGTCCGAAGAGTTTTATAAAATGGTAGTAAATATTTATAACGTACCGTTGAACAAACGTCGTCCATCGACCTAATAGAAACGATTATTGTTGCCGACAATAAACATATTTAAGTGGGTTATTATGCGGGTTTTTTTATTTTTATTGATCGTGTTCGAGTCAGTACCGATCGTTCAAGGACGTGATTTATCATTAGTATAACGAAATCGACGTGAGACACGTGCCTTTCCAACTCGAGGTAACGGGCAGCGAAGAAATAAAAAAATCATTTGGAATATCTAATGACATTTCTTTATTTTTTCCTCCTTACACGTTTACCGCGTTACGTCCAGCAAAATGCATTTTATTCCACAGTCCGAAAGATACAAAGCCGAGATTACGTGGAGGAAAAGCATGTACGGGAGCATGGTGAACAATGATCATTACAATATACGCATAGGGCCATGACTATTTGCATGTAATACGATTAAATAAGTACACATTACATAAATATGTGCTCGTGCGGTTGTAAAAATGTCGGTCGATTACGGCATGATAACATTATAAATAATATCAATAACGACAGTAACAACTATTATGAATTGATTATCACTGTGATTATATTATCGTAGTAGCCACACGTGCGCGCCGGCGTGTACTTGTACCGCTTTAATACAGATATTGTTTCGTTAAGAAAAAATTGTTATTATTATTATTATTATTATTATTTGTATTATTCGTGTCGCAACGGCAACTGCTGGGCATGATCCGGTAACGGTACACGTCGTATAATACATCTCGGTGTACTTGTACTTACAATTATTATAACGATTATTTAACGTTCGACAACGTGCGTAAACGTTAATGCACGACGTCGATGGACACGCATGACCGAGTGGAATGAAGAAGCTAAACGAATTGAAGTTGAACAGAGGTCTCCGCGCATGCATACAATATTTGTGTTACAATTTGTACGTTACAATCACGAACTTTACGAGCGACAAACGATTATTAAGGTTGTCTTACATTACATACAGGTTTACTTACATGGTTGGTTTTACAAATATCGCATTTGAATAAATTTTTTATCTCTCGATCACTATTCAATTACCAAAGTTTTTCGTGATACCTTTTAGACGAATATTGTCTGAATTGACGCTTATGATCTAAGACGGATTAATGTCACGTCAGTAGTGAACTACTGTTCTAACTGTTAGCTCGGTCGTACGTAAGACAGTTGCCGAATAAGTGTTACGGTTTCGTTAGTCCAGATCTACGTGACGTTTTATTCCGAAGCTATTCGCGGCACTCATTGTTCAAGAGTCATTCGTAGCTTATTTTAATTTTCGTTTCGATATTCCTGCCCATGTGTGTGATGAACAAACAAAAAGTTGATCGATCTTTTTTACACCTCTGACGTTTTTCAGTGATAAAAACCACAACTGAACTGTCCACTCGTTTAAAACGTGTTATAACATGCGGTCGGTTTAGCTAATAAATTCAGTCGGATAGCGGTGAGTGTTTAAACTTGAAATATAGCATTGGTAGCTATTCTTGATGCGATTTAATTGGTTTCAAGGACCGCAAACGCGTTTGTGGTAACTCTAAAACGTTTGCGCTTACACCCGCAAACAGAAAAAACAAATACGATAAACTGTATTTTGTTTATCACCCGTATAGTGTATAGTAAAGCAGTTAAATGCGAAGGTAAAAATAAATCTACGCTTTAAAATAATATCATTACGTCCATTGTTCGTGTTGCACCCAGATGTATACTAATCAGCATACAATTATTGTTACGAATAGAACGTATATAATTATTATCCTTAAGTGTCATGTATGGGTAATTATACGCATATCATTTTAATGGTTTATTACACGATCGTGCCCAGGGTCGAGTTACCTTTGGCAATGATTGATGGTCACGAGTGCTGGAAAAATGCTGATGATAATGTGTTGAAATATTATTTACCAGAAGCTGGTGCACGTATATATATTATGCTCTGCGCAGCTAGAAAAAACCGAAGAAACGCACAAATGATGCAATAGTATTTAAAATAACGAAAATATCATTAATTTAGTCTTAAACACGACACTTACCACACAATGACGTTTTCGTGTTACACCGATGAACGAAACTGTTTTATTTGTGATTAAGTAAATGCGCATGCAGTCGGCATACGTTATGAGGAACTATAACAGGAGCACTAAACTATTGTGAAGTGATTAAACGTTGACATTTACAACATTAAATAAACATTTAACCATTATTGTTAATCACATCCGAATGACGTTCAGGAACATTAGTTCGTTGATAAAACTTTTTAAAAAAAATGTAATACAATTTATTTTTTATAAGTTTTTTTTTCGCTTTAGTGTTGTTCGATGTCAGCAACGAGCAAACATAAGTAATCTGAAGAATCCATTAAGAGGCTTTTACATTTAAACGTTTTTGTTTCTAATAGAAAAATAATAGCTCCTAGTTTTAAAACTTTTAAATATTTCCAGATTCATTACTAAAAAATAAAAACATAACTATAATTATATCATCATTAACACGCGTTGCGCGCAGTGTATTCCGTACGATCAATAAGATTTCGCTCGTTCAATCGGTTGAGTTATCATCATGCACAAATGTTATTATCCGGCCCAACCGTTCTCACTCGACTTAATAGTATCTGTTACAAAGTGAAACAAGACTACAAGATACTTGTACACGACCGTACATCGATTTGGATTGAGCACGGTTACAAATACGTCACGACGTTACGGGCGCGAAGACTACACAGTATAGTACAATGATGATTCGTGATGATTGTCGATAGAACATTATTACGTGCTCGAGGTCCGCGTTAACGTTCTAAACAAAAACGACGTGGCTGAACGAAACTTTCAACGCCTCAAACCCGTTTGCTACCGATAAGAAACGATGTTGCAATACGCAATAAAACACAATGCAGTGCACATTATATGTACGCACACGATTCAATTATTTGGTTCGTGTGTCGAAAGACAGGAAAAAAAAAAACAATTCCCACAAACGATGGATTCTATTATAAACCGCAGCGCAGACCGCATATTGAACGCATCTGTCGACGCATATTTATAATAGGCAATGTGTATAGACATACTGCATGTACACTATATGCAGGTACATACAATTGCACCTCTTTTCGACGATAATCTTTACGTTACAATATTTTTTTTTTTTTTATGAATTAATGTACTTATTAATACTTTCATGAAATAAAAAACTATCGAAAACAAAAAGTTAAAAAAAAAGTTTTATAGATACATAACTAATTTCTTACATACAATAATATTCATATTCCAGAATTTTTATAAGTATGGCAAAATAAAGTTTTGAAAACATATTTGAAAACAAGAATCTGCTTTCAACACTCCTATATATGTCTATTATACTGCCCGAGCGCAGGAATCGTCTCAGGGAGGGTTCATAATTATAAGAGTTATGTTACGTAAAAAATCGATAAAAAAAATATACGTTGGAATATCCATCAGTAATCATCCGTGCAGTAGACGAAAAATGACCGAAAATTAAATAGAAAAAGGCGTAAAATCGATAAAATTGGCACTGTTAAAACAAAAATAGGCAATCAAATCTGGATTTTCAAATCAGTTTAATTTTTGTAGAATGAGGACTATACGTGCTCTTAGTGAGAATTTACGTAAAAATTATATCCTTAATGGATGGGAAGATTAGAACTCCAACCCCACTTGCGCACGTAGCATGGCCATGGATATGAGCTTACCGAAAACGTACCGGATTATATCTTTAATCGTTTAAATAATTATGACTAAAAATAATGAAAACTACGTGTTACACATTATTCTTTGTATACGTTTCGTAAAAACGAATATTCCAAGTGCAAAACTTATATTTCTTTTAACGTCATTTCTTTTGCGTTTTCATTTTTTCAACTAACCGGCAAGTTTTTTGAACAGCAATTCGACTGCCCTCATTCCATGGACATTCCACAGGACATCGCCATGTCCGTGGAGAGGTGAAGGCACCTGATCTTGGTATTTTTCCATCAGTCCCTCTCCGAAAAACTATACACACACACACACACACACACACACACACACACACACAGACACGTACACACATACGTATACGAGCACATTTGAATTTTACGTGGAACACAGGAGTTTTAAAAATAGCGTGTGCGCGGATGATTAACCGCGGAGGCGACATAGATTTTCGAAACGTCGTCGTCGCCTGTGCGTCCAGGACCAATGCAGTTGGCGGCCGAGGGAACGGACCGTGATTTTCGGTGGCAGTCGTTCGTTACCGACTACACGGTAATTGGTAACTATATCGGCTGCTGCGGTCGGCCATAAATCCAGCGACGCTTTCCCTCCGGCCGTGTCCGTTCGACCGCTAATCAACGCTGCGCGCGCGCCCTTTCCACAGCCGACGACCTCCTGCTCCTTCCGCAGTCCGTTGCCAGAATGATTTACCGGATCTAAAATCGGCTCCCCGTACACGAGTGGGCGGGGAACAAGCACGGCGGCGGAAGTGCGCGGAATATACGTTTTGTTATAATTAGCGACGGCGACGAAGCTGCTGCGGCGTGCTGCGTACCGTGATTTATTGGCCGTGACGAGCTGACTTTTCGCCGCCGTCAGGACCTCTGCAGAGGACCGGTTAACTATCGCGACAAAAGGTCGACGGAGGGTGAGACAAGAAAGAGTGAAAGAGAGAAACTAGGGGTCTTATTTGTCCAGGCTCGAAAGTTTTCTTGTGAACGCGATTTGTCAGTCTCAAAGAAAAACCTATTTGTCTTGTCTGGATAGGTCGAAGTATATGATACGATCACGTGATTATGAGTTCGTAAAAAATATGACTGTGAAATAAGTAAATGCTTGTCCGCGGTCAACATTCTTATTCATAGGTTCATCCCTAAAATCATACACAATGATTGGTAAAATGGCCAAACGTTAATAAAATTTTCTTCTAATAATTTATTTATATTTCCCATACTAATTTTAATAAATCATCGTTGTCGAATCGATACTCATATCTTAAGAGGCTGATTATTGTTTCAACTTCCATTTCTCAGTTATCTGTACTCAATAGACCAAATGGAATCGATATTTTTGAGCTCACATGATATTGCTTTAGATATTGTTTTTTTTTTTTTTTCTGTCATTGGTACAAGTCTAGATTAATTTGAAATATAATTATTACAATTTAATTTTTCATTCCTGGCGACGAATTTTGTTTCTACGTAGTAATTTTTAATTATTTTACAAAGTCAAATTTATTGTACGACTAGTTTTGACCCAAATCAAATTGACATTTTAATTAACGGTCATAATTTATACGAAATTCGTTTTTTTTTTTAAAAAAATGTTCATTATATTTAATAAGTTTCATAAAATGTGCTGTTATTGTTTTAGAACGACATAAATTAAAAATATACAGTTGAAATGTATTTAAATTGAATTCATACATTTTTAAGTGATCGCGTATAAACGATAATACACATCTGATTTGTAATGTAAAATATTATACTTACAGAGACGATGGTTAAGTGTATAATTTATATACCTAAACGTTTTACCCAATATATACCTATAGATATAGAGCGCAATAACAAGAGTTGAACGTATATAATACAACGGCATTAATATATTTTTAATATTATTTTATCCGTACGTGTGGAGACAGTGATGATTTATCGAAGAAAAATAAAAGGAGGAAAATTGATTATTACTGTACGCGAATGTTTAGAGTAATAATAACGATAATTATTGGCCGTTAAGAAATGACACTATCTTATAATAGTGTAATAGTTTAATGTTATTGTTAATAAACCTTACACGCAGTTTGCACAACTTTAGTTGCAAATATCATTAAAACCGTTATAGATATTTAAAAACAGCTAAAATGATTTCTTTGAAATTTTCGCGCTTTATGTCCTACAAGATTTTTGTGGCTTTTAATAAGCTCCAGTTGGGTTTATGGGTATCGTAAAGAATTATTAAGTAATAAAAATCTTATATATACATATAGCACGATCACGTTACAGTGGCGTTTGATAAGGATTAACACCGTGAGCTTTCGTGAAAAATATTACACTTACACGACATTCGACATCCTTTATGATACGAAAGTTATGCAGCTTGGTGCGCATTTCATAACTCGGAAGTATATATGATTAAAACATAGATTGATGCACGAACACAAGAACGCAACGATGAAAGTGCGTCAATTTGAATTCCAAGGCATATTATATTATGTGCGCTCTACCTGTATCTGAAGTTCACTTTTAATATTTACGCTCAGTATGTAATATTTTTCACGTATGAATCCGGTAAGCAAACGTTTAAGGACATAAAAAAAAAGAATAGTCACACAGTGAATGTAATTAATCATTTTAAATACTGGCGCAATAATTGAACATGTTACCATAATTAACAAACGAATGTAGTGTTGACGCGGCCACAGTTGTTGTGGCCGGTCCAGGGAGAGATATCGAGGAAGTAATGAAAAATTTGCACGGTACGGGTTTTGAGCCCGCGACTCCACGCGCCGAAATGCCGGGCGCATAACACTGAGCCACGGCGAATCTTTCATTATACTCCCGATATTCTCCCATTTCAGGCCAGAGTGGCAGTGTGTACGGTTGAGGACTAGGCGCTGGGGCCGTGTCAGTGTCCTATTAAAACCGTTATGCGTAATGTTGGTTTTAACCGATAACCGACCATAGCTATTAACAAATTTAGTTGGTGTACGATTCAAAACTGTTACAATAATCAATCAAAACACGTGAATGGTATGAACATTTATTTACTTTATGTTACAAAAAATACTATTGGAGTATTTTCATACAGTTCGTTTCGATCGTAGATGTAGAATAAAAAGTATCAAAAACCTATAATTCTAAAGATCGTCACAAACCAATTTCCAGACGTTATGTCTGTAATATGCGGACAGCAACAAAGCGAGTTAAATCGTTGTTTATGATAATTAAATCAGCGGATTGAAATGAAAACCCGTATGATAAATGAACTATTATGTTTTTTTAAAATATACATTACGATAATATTTTAATGTATTATTGCGAACGCATCGATGTATTTCTTAAGGCGTTCTATTGTTGTGTTGTCAAGGGCTTTACGAAGCTAAAAAGTGGCTTTACCATTCAAAAGACCCTTTCTATAAATACTTATATATGTATAAATGTGCACGTGGTATTGTTAAAAAAAAAATATTTCGTATTGTTACGAGAGAAAGATAAAGAGAAACAGAGAGAGTAGAAAGAAGAGAAAAAGTTGAATATATTATCGTCGAAATCGGTCGGACAGAATTTTTCCTCGTAAATATCCCTGAGTAAAGTTATTCGGGAAACAGTTTTTTATATATATTTTTTATTTCTCCTCGGCACCATACGTATATATATATGTACACGATGAGTGTATATGTTTTTTTATTTTTCATCGAACAATAATTCGGGGCCGATCTCGTGGCCCGGGGTAGTAGACGACGAGGGGGTATTACACCGAGTGGATTTATTGTCCGGCGATAATTCACTTGCAATGCACAACTGCAGCGTGGATGCAAAACGGTTGGTAACGCCGCCGCCGTCGAGCGGGGTCACTTTACCGCCGGACTCGGAGAGATGAATTATTATTACTCTATCGCGTGTAGTTGCTGTGTATAATGCGTATGTGCTGAACACCCGGCGGACCCTTGGGCGCATTAAATCGCTACAAATATAAGTAAAGTCCTACTGTCCGAGACCCAGTAAATCATTCCGGGCTAAATACGTTGTAGATATGGAAATAATGGGCCCAGGTCCCGTTCGTCTTTTGATTTACGACTGTACACGCGCGGTCGCCGCCGACCCGTTCTCCGATGTACGCACATGCATTCCGCCACGCCGTATTGTTACTATTTTTAAAACCCTCCGTAGAAAGAAGAAGAAAAAAAAATGGTGCCCAGGGTTATTTCGCGAATTTTTATTGAAGACATTTTAGTCGGCGACGCGGTTTTTTTTTGGTACACTATATTGAACGCGGCTGTAATGTATCACGGTCGCGTACACGTGCACTGTTGCCCGCAAGCCCAATATTGTCGCGAATCGTGTGATATTTATACGCACACCTGTTTTGTTCGCCGTCGGTTTATGCGTGGGGATAATAATTATTAATGAAAATAATTGGAAAGAGAAAAAAAAGGTATACATATAAGTCACATACTACAAGTTATCGTTTGCATCGAGAACACCGACATAACGTAATTTAACGTGATTTTTAATACGCATAATGGCGATATACGCTAAAGGTTATATCGCGATCGTAAAAATTAATATTTTATTTGTAAACTGTAGGGTTACTTCTGTATCGCATATGATTAATACACTCTATTCCGTCACGGCGTGGAAAAAATATAAGATCGAAAAAACTTGAAGATTTTAATGTTCGCGAATGCCGCGTGACATTTACATAATGGAATACGTTGGATTAATGGACGTTAATATTGATGTGACGACATTTTATTGTTTATGTACACAAACATATTATTAAAATACGATTCGCTCGCAGAGGGGAAAAAAAATCAAATGAAAATACCGCTACAGAGCGCAAGGCGAATTAATGCAGGAATGTCAACCAAATTTTTAGTTTTATCGTACGTACATATCTTTACACACGCGATTGCCGACCGCCATTATGAAGTCGCTACTGGTTTTATTTTTTATTTTTATTATTCTCCACGGCAGATCAAAAGACGTTCACGGGAATATCATTAATCTTAATTTTATAACGTAAGCACATAATATATGTGTACACGTTAGGTAACGCAGTAGCGTTTCCTGTCCGAATCCGAGTATACAAGTAGAAAAACCGCGAACGTCCAATTTATCAATGTATACGATCATTTAAAATCTTCCAACTGGTTTTTCAATCGGATCTAATATATTTGGAAAAACGGTTAAAATTTTGTCGCCGCAACATACCACGTAAAAGAATTCTCACGGTAATACAATTGTATTACTATTAATAGCGTAATACAATACACGTTCCTAAGGCGAATCGAGCATACGTCTTATACGTTTCGTAATTACCGCGGTACCTGTGTATATATATGAAATCGGTCCACCGATGTAGTGATATATTTTCACGACTGTTCTTTAGCAATACCCAACAAGAACTTGTAAGTTTATTTCAATTGGGAACTATTAAGAATTGACATGACTCGTAAACACTCTTTAAACAAACTTTCCGATACGCAATTAGCTCGGTAAAACTTCCATAGTGCTCAGGGGCGTATTCAGCTCTTATTTCAGGGGGGGGGGGCGAAATTTGAACTCAAATCATAGGTTTTTTTGGAAAGTGTACAGATTATAAATAAATTGGCGGATCAAAATTTTTCGATCGTTTCGCTTGCTTAAACTTCTAATTTTTACCCACTTTAATAACCCATAACATTAATTATTGTAAATACATTCAACAATGTCCAGGGGGGTGATCGCCCCTATCTCCCTCCCCTTGTATACGCCCCTGATAGAGCTATAAAATCGGTAAATCGATAGGTCGACTACATCACTTGTATAAATAACGTTAGTGTTTACCGTAGGAGTAATAAAAATACTTTCCTAGATCGTTTAATACCCGTTTAAAAGTACTAAAGTGATTAGTACGGGTGTTACTACATGGGTTTTCCTAAACTTACTACTTTACTCGTTTCAGAAAACCGTAATACGATGGCAAACGAACGTGCAGTAATATTTTGGAACGCGATTTACGTACGACAACGTGCCCGTTTGACGAGCACACGTCTCCATGCTACTAAACTCTCGGAGTACCCTAACGCGGCCAAAGTAGATCACTTGCAATGATTAGTACGTTCGTGCCGATCCCGAAGGGATAATACGTGAAACTCTAAAACGTTCGCGCGACTCATCCGAAATGTCCAAGCTCCCGTACTGCAGGTAACATAATACACCACGAATATGCACGGTTAGCTCCATTCTCTCTGGTACTATACCACATAGGTACGTGTATTGCAGCGGCTTTTTGTACACGTTGGGAAACCGACTTTACGTCCGAGCAAATAGCCGTACGTCGCAGTTGCACCTGGTCCCGTGACCGTTATCGGTCACACAAAACGCTACTTTCGCCCATGACCCGGTTCGTGCACGTTGGGCTCGCGTATTTGTGTGTACAAAAAAAAAAAGTGTTTGTGTGTCTACGTACGCGTAAGTAAGTATATGTGCGTGTGTGTGCGCGCATACGACATTGGCGCTGCAACAAAAGAGATAAATTTTAATCCGTTGACAAATATGGTCTAGCGTGCAGTAGTCGTAAAGGATTATTTTAATGGATCCGAGAGGCACGAAGAATGCGATTCGTATATTATATTCAGTGTGATATTTTGGCCCGGGTGACGGAGCGGGCTGCAGGGGGGGGCCGAAAACGAAGTCGACATCACGGATGGGGGGTGGGAGTGAGCGGAAGGGGCTGTAAGAAAGGACTATTCGATTTAACGACCGCGTTAAAATCTGGCCCCGTTACGACATGCCGTTACCGTAAAAACAAATATAAATTCCGGTCTCCGAAGCGTTTCCGAAAATCGTGTAATCATGATTTTTCCCGTGCGTCCGCACACACGGGGCACCGTGCAGCAGTGCGGGATCAGGTGCAGCGCGTTCGAACGCAAATCCCGTTTTAATATTCAACAAAATATACCATCTGCAGCCGCTCGGCCGGAAGATAGTTCGAAAAACTCGGCCGAAAATTTAGAAAACAATAATAAAAGTAATCTCGGCGAAGGCGGTATTTTTTACCGACCAAACGGGCAATTAACACGAGCCCTAGCCCGTGCCGCGCAAAAACCGTTTGTTTTTATGGTTCGCTAATTTTTCCAACGGCGTCTCGGGGCGAGAAACGTCTTTATGGGAAAGACCTAACCGACAAACGCGTGTATAAAAGCCGATGATAATATCCTCTATGTATTTAAAAACGGTGTAAGCTTGTTAACGATTGTTGAGTGGTTTTTTTTTTCTTTTACCCCATTGGCGTTGCAAAACGACTGCGAGAAAACGCATTTTCGATATCAGCGGCTTGTATAATTACAACACTTGATGTTGAAACGCAAATACAGCCAGATTTATCATTGTGTTCTTTGTTGCACCGCGTACACGGATTAATACCCCTGTGTGTGTGTGCGTATGTTTGTGTTCAACGATAATAATAATAGAAACACATGACAAACGTACAAGACAAACGAATATTTATGCATTTTGTTATACGGCACAACATGACAGTTAAACACATCTCCGATCGGTATGAATGCGATAGTTGTTATAAAATATGTTCAACGTAAAAAAACGTAAGCTCATTACGAAACTCCGTTCTAATGAGACATTTATTACTGTTTACTGCGATGTACAACTGAAACCACACTGAGATAATGTTCAAAATCAAATTTATATTATAATGCGTGTGACTAGAAGTTCTTTGAAGTTCAATAAATTACGATTTCACCGTAGCGCGTATACGCCCGGCGATCGCTTACGGTTCTGTAACGTAAAATAAAAAGTTTGTCTCGCGTTGTTCGAAAACGAATTTATCGTTCCCGGTTAGTTATGCGACTTATTTAAACGAGCCTCGAGTCGAACGTTTTTGACGATTATTCTCTCCGCGTGTTTCCTCATCGAGTAGACGTACTAATGCAACGTAAACGTAAACGGTCACGGCCGATTGTAAACGGTGTGGTACGCGGTGGTGTTTCACGGCTCGCGCATGCATCGTCGCGTGGACTTGACGATTACCGGTCGTCCGAAAAACCACCGCGAAACGTTTTTCCGCGTATCATTGCGTTCCTCGTCCTAAGAAATCGTATTGTTGTTCAACGCGGTGCAAACGTTCGAATCGCATCGCAGTAAAATATTCAATATCACAATAACGTGTAATAACCGTGCGTGCGTATGTGCACTGTGTCGCGGGTGCATAATATAGCGCGTTGTTAATTCTGTGTGCGGCGCGAAGGGTGTATGTTCGTACGCGATTCTCCGGTCAACGAGTGCGTGTGTAGACCGAATGATTTGTGATTACACTTCCTGTTGATTCCGGCGGTGCACAATATTGCGTGCGGGTCGTTGTTCAAACCGACGTTCGAATCTCCGTCCAGATTTATGGGCTCGCGGGTCTTAGTGCGTTTCACTGTACTGTGGCAATAGCGCGCACTACAGCTCTTTGAAAATCTTTACGAGTGACGCAGTGCGTGTGTGCGTCGTATAGTGTGTTCGCCATCGGCTTATTAATTACGATTTTCGTGCTCAGAATGCCGTCAACAATTATTACTGCAGCGGTCTCCGTCGACTTCCCCGACGACGCGGAACACACATTATATACAATGTTGTTGCCGCGAGTTTTAAGACAACAAGTGAAACTCGGTTTTCGTCGTCTCCGGAGTGCTTACGCTTTTTTATTTTTGTTGTTCTTCCCAACAAAAGAAAATATAATCCATATTGTAAGAGTACCGTAGTAGAGACGCTTGTAAATATACAATTGTAGTACACCTGTTTTTCTCTCAATATAATGGTTATGCCGAACGCACATAATAAGTGTGTGTTTACACAAGCATATAATGTGTGTTGTTTATTGGACCTCACGTTTTCGGGGGTCTTTTTCTCGGCTACCCATCTCCTCCCCTCTACCCGTCGCCCGGACGACGTGCTGCTGCTGTACACAAACGGCCGACACTATCGTGCCCATCGCAGGTCGCGTTTAAAATATAATTTACGATTACCTGAATTGGGGTTATACTTAATGGCGTACGCACGTACAAGTAGTTCGTATCAATTCATCTTTTCGTTCTACTACTTCGGATGGTATTGTATTAATATTATATAACAACACATAATAACGTTCTCCCAAGCGAGACCTTGTGCGGGGATAATTCTCCCAACGGTAGTATCACCGTAGACGTTTAATCACCACGTGCGTTCGCTACAATAATGGATATAGTTCGACAAATACGAGGATCCATAACGCATTCTAGAGCCAACGGTCGGTAGCCACTGGTGGACTGCGGGGGACAGACCGCTGGACTGTTAACACGCAATATCATAATGGAACAAAATCGATTGCGTATTTAAAAAAATTTCATTACGAATATTTCAATTCCATCTTACAAATATTTATTATGATTGGTAATGTTTGAAATGGCTACAGTAAACGCTACAGTTAAACACGTTTTCTTTTTAATGGACATATTTTATATACTATTTTAATCTTTCGAACTCCAATAGTAACTACATACTTGTGAACCTAGGGTACCGAACGTGCGACGCGTAATCGTATTGTTTTTCACGAAAAGTAAGCGTTTCACAATGCAATTACGCGTCTCCAGATGAACAAATAAAGAATACAGCTTATCAAATAATGATCACATTGTGCGTTTGTGTTATTGACGCGCCCCCGACGGGTACATTGACTTAGAAATCTTCCAATTACGAAATGGTCGTAACGACTGCAAAGACGGTGTCGTGGATGTCGTAATCTCTGTTCGCTATCTGAAGCTGAAAAAAAAAAACAAAACGAATACCCGGAGCGGTAATAAATCATAACGTTGCCAGACGGGTTAACAGTCCCGAAACGCGTTACATTGTTCGTGTTCTTGTTTATTATTATTACTTTTTATTTCATTTTTTTTTTTTTCGCCTCCAAATCTATTTAACTATTGGTGCGTCTCCTGTTTCCCGCCCGGGTCGGATATCAGATGCATCAAGGGCACAAGGACACTGTGTACACGCATGGTACACCGTGTACAACCAAAGCACTGCAGTGGGTACATCCCTTATACCTGTATGTAGGCTCCGTTACGCCTCCTAAACGTTTAACCGGTTTCGCGCCGAGCGATATAATATAATGTAGAACGTAAAAACGCCCACTGGTGATTCAGAAAAGGGACACTCTGTTGTTATCGTACCGTAAATACTACTATTATTTATTTCACCCCATATTCGATTGTCACGGAGAAAAATAAAATTATAACGAAACATCTAGAAATGCCATCTTGTCGGTGAACACTGTACTCAAGAGTACCTACGACGTGTCCTTTTTATTATCATTATTGTTTTCAAGAGAGAGAGAGAGAGGGATCGAAATTCGAGTGCGGACGACTTGCGACGACGATGATGCCGGTGAGGGATCGGACCGAATGATATTGCGATTCGCCTGTCCGTTTCACCGACGGACGGCGGCACTTGAGAATCTCCGTTCTAATTGCATTGTTCGTGATTCCGGGGGGCATTCGCAACGGTATTGACGTCTGTGATACGTATATATATATATATTATTTTCCCTAGCCCCGGGGAAACAATTAGTATACGCACGTCCATGTGTTCCGTTGCTCTCGTCGTCATCCCGAAACTTCGTACACCGGATTATATTGAAGTGTCTAGTAACATCAACGTTTTCGAGTACACACGATATCTCGTATTATTATAATGAAGATGTTCGGTGTGCGAAGCATCGCAGCGCGCTTTGAGAGCAGTTTCCGCGGGGCTCGATTCGCACGCGCAATATTACGCCGTACCCGGTTTCGGTGATGGATTTTTAGTGTTTGAATTTTTTTTCTCCGTCCCGCTACGGATAACGAAAAAAGAATAACGCGGATCCCGAGAAGCGACAGCAGACGATCGAATATATCCCGCCCCATAGCTAGTGTGTTAAGTGCACGTGCAACCGTTCGCGCGTACTACACTGTGGTCAATCACTCGAATAATTATGTAAATAATAATAAATAATACGCGAACATTTTTGTCGGGATCATAAAGTAAGTGCGATAAATTGCAATTTGTTTATTTTTTCATTATTGTAGGCAGCACAATTTATGTATTGTTATTCCGATTGGTTTATTATAAACTTATAAGTCATCATGGCGGTCGTTTTTTTGAGGATTAGGTGATGGGGTCGTCGGATCGGGAAGGATATGCATTTATACAAGTGATATTATTATATGATACGTTATTTCGAGTCATGAGCATATTATCTCATACGCGCGTTTTAACAATGGTCGCGCGGTCGGATCCTGAGTATAATTATTTTACATTTCAATCACGCGCGCGTACGCACGCGTGTGTTTGTGTATGTTTGCATAAACACTGCAGTATACACCGAGTTTTGCGAAGATATATATACATATCCTTACGATTACAAAAGCCAACTCGCCTTTATCCATTGCCATTTCCTCCACCGCGAAGAGCATTTACATACAATGTCACCGTTTCACCGTACACACATATGCGTCGCCCGGCGCAGTGTATCACGTATCGTTAGCGGGATCGCCGAGCCGTGCAGAAAATAGATCCGTGCAACCCCTAAATCAACCGCTCAGTGTCGGGTGGTGGCGCGTATGTTCTTCGGCACACACGGTACAGCGCTGAAGTGCGAGTGGTGATTCTTTATCAACACGACGCGTGTGTGTGCACTCCCCGAAGTCTTGGGCGACACGTAACCCTTTTTGTGAGGGGTTCACGATTACCGTTGGTTCGGAAACAGTTTGTTTTCGTACAAAAGGACCTCGGTAACAAGCCTCCTTTTGTCGGCTTTGTAACTGCAAGAAACGGCGGTAGCGGCGGTGCACATATGTGAAAACGCACTTCCGCCCGTGTGAAAACTGACGTAGTTTTTTTTCTCTCCTTCATTCTTCTCCTCCCTTTCTCCCCTACCTCTGCTAACCCCGACAAACGACCGCGGAATGTTCGATGGCGTTTGCTACTCCGCACGGGTTTTGTGCAATTACCATGTACACGCGAACGTATGTGGAACACACTTCGTTATTTTCGATCACCAACAAGGCGTATAATATAATATCATACGGGCGGCGACGGAAGCGACACATCGTCAGAAGGACTGCTATTTCGTACCACGCTGTACAAAGCGAAAATATAATGGTGAAAAATAATAGCGATAAACGTCTTTTTTTTTTTAAAAAAAAAAAAAAAGAAAACGCATATTCTAACTGAGAGATCGAGGGTATATTATTTTTAAACGGAACGCGAATAGTAACCGACATAATAATAATATGTTTGTTTGAAATGTATTAATTACACGTTATTACATAAATTACACGATTATACGCCATGACGGTAAATATAATTTTATTGAGTTTTTCGAATCGAACACTTTTAAAAAAGAATACGCGACAATCAAGACAATTATCATATTTGATTATTGATAGTAATAAGCAATTAATTCGTATTTTTAAATGAATATAAAAACTAAGAGCTTTTTAAAAATGTATAAAACCTGTTTTAATAAAATTTTAATTTATTATTAAACCTATGTAAACACGTAAATGAAAAGAAATTTTGAATTTAAATAAAATAGTGTTCATACTGTATATGTCTTTTTAAAAAATTAATTTCTGGAAATGAGAATCTTAAATTATACGATGGTATTTTTTATTTTATTTTTTTTTATTATAATCGCGATCTATACCTAAAAGACACAAATAGTAAATTTGATAAGGGTACGTGTAAATATTAAATCGAACAAATTAATTAACACTAACAAATATAAATACGTACATTTTTTTTTTTTTTTTTTTTGTTCAGATTTGATGTTCACAACCGTCCATTACTACATTACACTCACGGGGGAAATGATAATATTATAGTTGGTGTAATCAATTGAAGGGAGCCGAGTATAATAATATGTTTACATAAGTTAATGTATCAGGAGCCGTAAACTCGGCACTCTTCCGTGTGTGTACCCTTGGGTTCTTAAAATAGGTTATTATTTGGAGTGGTTAAAACAACCTCCGCCGTTAATGGTCGTTAAAGAGAAGAAAAAAAAAACAAAAACAACCATTCGCATTTACACGCGTATACAACGCTGTACGGGATATCACTTGACGCGTATTCGTGTCGCGTTTAAGCAGCTATGGTGCGCGTGTTGTAACGTTACGATCAGAATTATCGCGAACGAAATAAAACAATGTATTTTAACGTACCACTCGAGAGGGACAAGCCGACCAACAATACAACTCCGGCATTATATTATTCCCTCGTCAGGACAGATTTCTATTTGAAGAACGCTGAAGCTTTTAACTAACGCATGTATAAATATATATGTATTGTATCAACTGTACGTCTTGCCGTCGATTACGACACGAAAATATAAACAATTTTAACGGGACCGCAGAGAAAGAATGAGAGAGATAGAGAGACGCTCGAAAGGATCACCGCACCGATATATTACAGTGTCAGCACACCTCGATAGCCAGAAATCAGCAAATGTTCGAATTTTACGAGGCAAAAGCCCTAGTGCGTAAAACGAGAAGAGGATTTTTACGAGCTAATCGTCAAAAGTTTAACTTTTTTTTTTTTTTTTTTTTTCTTATCCCGGACTCCTCCAAACGTCTTCATTCCTATATTTTTCCCTCGTACACCATAAAACGCTGCTGATACGTGTATATTATATTTTCCGCCGTCGTACGGGTGAGGGGGGAAGGTGGAAGTCGACATCATAAAATGCTGATTTGTTTTCTCCCCGTGTGCGGTTTAGCATATAATGAAAAATTTCATCGTCTTTTCCGTCACATTTTATCACCCGAAAATGAACGCCAGACACCGGTACACACCACCGTATAACTGCGTATGTGATTGACGACCCATCCGACTGATATTAAATACAACGTTTTATGTCTTTCGTTATTTGTGGAATTTCATATTTTTCTTGCTTCCGGCCTCGCCGCGAACGCGGTCGTGCGTTCTGATGATGAAATCGCTAAGATTAGGTACACCCTAATTTCCCGTGTACTATACATTTTAATAAAACAATAAACCTCCCGAGGCTAATGCAGCTGACTTACACAATTCTAATTCTATAGAATAATAAAAAAAAAAATCACTTATAAATGCAATAGGTTTGGTATACGTTTTTAATTCATTGTTTAACACCTTTGCAGTGTCGTGCATACCTTACTGTTATTAAATATTTCAATTTATGAACTGTTAAACTAATTATTCTGTGTTACTTAATTTTACACTAAATGTTTCATGTACGGTTTATAATTCAAATTTCAAAAAAATGTCGTTCATATTTATGCAATGATTGTTTACAATACAATATTTTTTAAATTTTTTAAATGAATATTTGATGTCACGTAAGTTGAAGTATTAAATTAATTACATATATTATTTACGAATCATGTTAGCACGATGAATAAATTATTGGTGTGATCACTACATCATGTTAATATTAATCATTGATTTTAATTTCCCGTAATGTAAGTACAACTACTATAATTTATAATCGACGGGTATTGATTTTTATTAATTTTGCATTGTATAATTGTTTAATAAAACTGTAATATATTTACATACATATACAGTGGTAAAGAGTTGATATTATTTTATCGATAGTTTTATCAAACGTTTGTAATCCGTAGTAAATTTTCCACGCAGTAAGTTAGTGTTCGAATGCTGGAGATTAAAAATTTAAACGGCACGAGTATGAACGCAAAACATATATGGTAAAAGGACGCGCGTACGATTATATTATGCAGTGGTCGACGACCGCATTAGTCGTTTTTACGAGGGTAAATTTTTTCGCTGCTGTTACCAACGCAAGCAGATAGTGTGTGTGTTTTATTTTATTCTTTTATTTTTTATTGCCACCAGACGAATAAATTTAAGATCCCGCACATAATATTCATATATGTATCATTAACGATTTTACAGTCGTATAAAATACTATCAGTCCCGTGTAAAAACATGTGAATCTAGTTGCTGCCGCGGAAGGGTTGAATCGGTGAGTCGTCAAGTCTCGATCAACTGTATAACACTACGTTAACCGCCTTATTTATCGCCTTCTTATTCCGATGTAAGTGCGCACGTAATAATTCACTACGCCGGGGACGTGGAGTGTTTTCGGTGCGGTAGTTTTCAATTCAATAGTATCTCGTCCTTTAAGGGCGACGCATAAACACGAGCATTTGTTTCGAACAACAGGTTCATTAAGAATCATGTCTATTTCGAACGATACACGCCATTGGATTGCGACTTCAACAAAAATAACAGTGTTGTTAATTATTTTTCAAAAAACTTAAGAAAAAAAATATGTTATATTTGATATATATACATATAACGCTTGTTGTTTTTAACGCAGTTAATTATTAACACTTTTATCCTATAAATTGCCACTGAAATACATAGTTTTACAAACCCCGATAGGGTTCAAAAAGATTTATCGGTACAAAGATACAAGAAAAAAAAAAAACAAGAATAAAAATGTACGGTAAGTGTCGATGTACCCAATAATTCAATAATAGCAGGGTATATCACTTGAATATTTATAACAACAAAGAGTACACCTTGAGAACGGTGAGATCGCGTGTTCTGCTTTTGTTTTCTATTGTACACATCGTTTGTTATTATTTTCTCAAAAGCGTATATATGTATTATTATTATTATTTTTATTAATATTATATTATGTTGTAAACATTCCGTACGTTACTCGAGACATTCCCAACGACGCATTGTGTCATCATCAGACGGGACGACGTACCTCCGTAACATTATAACACTCGAAGAGTTAGTGTAGCGTAGTGCGTTTTATGTAAAAAGGAAAACGCATAATAAACGTACCCCGTTCGTACGGTGTGACCTTTTTCACACGGAATATAAACTGTACAGCTTACACGTGTGTCTGTGTGTAGGTGTGTGTGTGTGTGTGTGGAAAACCGTTGTGCCGACAAATGGTGGTTGTTTTGTCAACGGTTCGGCGCGGAGATACGGTTTACGACTGCCGTGCCGCAATGGCTTTACTGGCATTCGCCACATCGTATTTTCTCGATACTCTCCCCCTTCCCTTTCACAATTCACGATCCGCATCGTATTCGTATTTTTTACGTAATCGTCTGCACGTGCGATCGTATTTTTTTTCTCTAAAGTTTAGTGTTTCGGGAGGTCTTATAATAATTTTGATAATAATCCATCCACGCTGCAGGTTCAGCACGACCAATACACGACTATGCACGCTCATAGTGCCCGCAATCCTCCGCAATCGTACTCTACAGCGGTTTTTTCGTTTTTACAATATTAGTATGCATATATTTTGCGACGGAGGTTTTTTTTTCGCATCCCGACGACGACCAATGCATCCCATACGTACCTAATATGCATTAATTTCCATCGATTATTCCACCTCTGTTCGGCCGTTATGTTAATTCTCGAACACGATATTATACCGTGGAAACAGCGATTTCCGAACACGTCCCCAATTGAACTGCACACAATACATCATAACCCGTCCATTATTTGTATCTCACACGAACATTCCCGGACGACGGTGGAATTCAGGAATTTATTTAAATCAGTGTATTATATTGTTCGTACCATTTGTGTACGGTTGAAATCTGAACAATCTGAAGTGGTCACGTGTATGAGACATCGACACCGAATGCATCCTTTACATAATATATTCTATATACGCGTTTATTCCAATATAAAAACCTATATCGTACAGCATTCAGCTTTGTTGGACGAAACCCACTGGTTGAATAGCGACCCGGGCCCACAATAGGTGGTCCTAGCATGGTAGCATACCGTAGCCCGAGTTGATATCTGCATACGAATTACATGAAAGTTATATAAATTAACATTTATTATTTACCGTTTTCTGTTTATTATTTTAAAAATAAATGTATGACAAAGATTTGTTGAATAAAAATATTACTGACCTATTTATTTACCGTTGGATTCGGTGAACAAATTCATAATATGATTTTCGAAAATATGGCACAACAATGTTTATAATAACATGGCTGTTGATATTCATTGTGGCCTTTGATTCTGATGGGTGGATTGGATCAAGCTTTCTCAGACAACTTACGGTGACAGATCGTAGAGCGATTTTAAATTTATCAGTTGATCGGCTATTTAGGACCTAAAATACACCCCGATTTCAAGGTGAATACTTTTTTTTAAAAAAATCAGTATTATATTAATTATGTAATTAGTTTGCCGTTGATTTAATAAAAAAATATTTTGTCTTACAACTTAAGTACCTAAATAACTTATATGTACTAAAATGTAATGGTAAAACGTATAAATTATATTTTATCGGTTTTTAATGTATTCGTGAGCGCATAATTGTTTTATGTCAAGCGAATGTTTTAACCATTTAGTGTTTTATGTACTTGCATAGATAACCCGGTTTTAACAACAAATATTATTGTGGTTATTCATGTTGTCATTACGACTCTTTATGAATTATTTGGAATTTAATATATTTGTGCAATTAAATACTACACATCGTTGACGTATGCAATTCAGTTAAGTTGAACGAAATATCCTTTGAACATTAATTCAATGGGAAAATGCTAAAATACAAATGGAGTTCGCAATATATTAAAATTCCATTACGGACAACATTATAAACAGTTATCAGAAAATGACCTGGCGCATAGCGTATGCAATTATGGTGCACGGATGCGTTGTAAACACGCGGGTTACATATTCGTTCGTCGTTGCGTCGAGTCTAATAACGAAACAGTAATAACAGTAATAATAATAATAATATACTCTGTACAATATGATCCACGTTGGCCGTCACCAGAGACTTCACGAACCCGGTTTTACGCGCGTTAGTGTAACAGTGAATTCGTTCACCCGGGCACCGTCGTTGTAGCTGCGGCCGTACTAGAAATACATCATGATTATCAACAACATTGTCGCAGCAGACCATCGGGGAAATGTCTTTTAATCGCATATCCGACTGCAGAGGGTGGAGAGGAGGCGGAGATGACCAAATGAAATCGGATACACGCGTAGAAGGGCGCGCGGTCAGTGGTGGGCAGGAATATTAAATCGGGGACACGGTAATTCAGTGGACGCCGGGGAATTGGTCAAATCATATTATTGCAGCGCACGTCGACAATTCGCAACCGTCGGCGACGGAGAGGTCCGTTTTCCGATTAACTGTTTAGCTTCACACATCGTGGTTACCCACCGTTGATTTATGCGTTCTTATTATTATTATTATTATTATTATTCTATCGTGCACATTGTTACACAATTTCGTATAGCTCGTCGTATACGACGTTTTGTGTGTGCAGTGACGTGTTTAGAGGGGAGGGGTGTCCTGGGGGTTAACCCCCCTCCTCTAATACTGAAGTGTCGCAAAATATTGTTGACGAATGACGAAATATCGCGTTGAAATTAAGCAAATATTGGATGAATTGGCAGTAATAAGAAGACCTTTAATATTGTGAGGTTAAAGCTTTAAAGTTTAAATGTTTAATTTCTTTTAATATATCTAAAATAATATATGAGTACTTATACAAAATAAATTAAACTTATCTGAGAAAATACTCTGAGTAAATTTAAGTGTTAGTTTTATTTTATTCCGTCAAATTGTTTATACTTTATTCCTGTCATCATTTTGTTGTAATTAAAATTTTAAGTAGCAATTCTAAGATTTTTTTACAAAAAAATTAGCACTGATAAAAGGTATTAAGATGTATTATAATCAGGTATAAATTCGTGATAAAACTATGTTAATATTAGTGATGATAAAATATTATCAAGAGTCAGGCCCTCCCCCTTAAAAAAAATCTAAAAATAGGCCACTGTGTGTGTGTGTGTGTGTGTACGCATACGACATGCACCTACAAGCGCTTGTCTGTAGTAAGTGTACGAAAGAGAAACGTTTAATTTTCTCGTAATCGTTTTACATTGTTGAATTCGTTTTCATAGAATACGTGATTTCAAAATAATCATAACTCACCATCGATACTTACGGCGACTGTTATTCTCAAGTTAGTTATGATAGGGTTAATCAATCTATCTAAATATATCTAAAAAAATATAAATATATTAATTTATAAAAATATCTAATCTAATTTTTTATACCTTTTCGCGATAACCGTCGCTAAACTCAATGATGCGAACGAACACCGTGTATTTGATTTGATGTTCATTGGATATTTTAATATTTCATTGGACACTAGAAACTAATATTATAGTTTCTGTAATACTATACATCTCAAATATGTTGGTGTTTCAAGCGTACGACGTAGCCTTCAATCTGTATTATTCAACTTTGCGATTAAAAAATAACATTCACTACGGCGAACCTTAATATAAAACATTATATTTAACAACCATTCCAACACAGTTATATTAACTTCACAGTTGGAAATATTTATTATTTGCGCACCTAATTTATATGCGGGCTGTACACATGAAAACCGGGCGCGGTGCATGTTACATTATTTGCAATTGTACCAACACGGTAGCAGTGTAAAATATTATACATTTAATCAAACGCGGTTTCGGCCGTTAAAGAGGTGTATATATAGATTTGGGAATACTTAACCGACTTATATGCATTTTCCGCGGAGTATCTCTGCTTGAAATTGTACAGAAGGGACGTGTTTAATGGCCGTGGTCAACCCTTTTTCTTTCCCAGGAGGATTTGCCGACCTTACATTTTCCAATTTCATACTTTTGATTCCACGATCCATCTGAGCGAATTCGACCGCATACTCCAACGTCCTCAGTACAAAAGGTATATTTTGGGGGTATCTAAAGTAACATGAGCGTATACTAGTTGTTAAATTCATTTAAATTAAATCCATGGTCCGACGTCAGTCCTCCGAACGGGTATGATCAATACCATGCATTTCATTTTTCAGTGTTATTATTTGTTTCTTTAAAAATTTCCTACTGTGCGAAACACTACAGTATATATGTATATGTAGTAACAACTTAAAACTCTACGAAAAAATAAATAAAAAAATAAATTAATTAAAAAAAAACCCCCGTATATATACACTGTATCTTTCTAGAAACAAACGAGCCCGACAAATCACACGTTTCATGCGTATTACATAGAGCTCCTCAGGTACGGAGAAGCGTAATGCACGGTTTCACGGTATATGCGTGGTCTTTACCACGGTCCGGCGATAAAATGAAAATTCCGGCCGACACGTTGTTTCGTTGATAGCCTCGGCTGGTGTATGGTTTTCATCAGGCCGGTGCTAAATCGTCGCGTCGAATGTTTGCGAAAAAGGAATTTCGCAGAGGAAATTTATTAAACGTTTGACACGTACGCGCTCCAAGTCCGGATAGTGAAACGAGCTCGGACGGATAAGAAAACCGCGGTGGCGGGGGGCGGAAGGGAGTTTGAGTACACATTTGCGCCGGAAGACGGCCGTGCGACACAACGGTACAAGTATATACGTATAGGATTTCCCTCCCGCCGCCGTCACACAGACAATCGCTCGATGGACTGCTTAAGCCTCGTCCCCTCGGATGTTGACTTCTCGTGTGACATTTGAATATTCACATTGTGCACGTGCCCGACTCGTCTAATTGAAAAGTTTTCCCGTCGTCGGCTTTCCTCCGAGAATATTATCATCGTTATTATTATTATTGTTGTTGAGGACGAGGAGGAGTAGGATCCCCGGTGCCGGGTCCATTAGCAAGGACGATTGAACGCGAACGGACTGGGGCTCTGACGGCTTTATATACGCACATTGCCGACTCGTGTAATACACCGACGACGGCGTCAGCTCGGGAAACGTTTTTCCGCCGGAGATCGTATTTTCCGGAATGCTTTCAACGTTACGGAACGCAATTTCGCCCGTCCATTTGCAGTATTACCACACAATACTGTAATGAACACGAGATCGTTCTTAATGAAAAAAAAAAAGAAAATAAGAAAGAAGAAAAAAAAAAGGTGTATAGGTGCGTCTATTCCGGTAACACTCGATGTACACGATTAAACAGCGTGAGACGCCGTTATGCGCGTAGTAATAGTGATTGGATATTATAATTAAATTCAAACGCGTAGTTCATAACAGTTGTATCATATGGTAAACAACGGCGTTATTCATAAACGATCCGGATTGTCGACATCGAAGACGCGTTTGAACTGTTTCAAATCCGTCCAAATTTATCATCGATTTTTCAACGACAGTGTGTATAGGGTTTTGAATTTGAAATATTTCACTTGAAATATTACAAAATTGAAAATTTCACTCTTCTTGAAATATTTCAATGAAAATTTGAAAAATATTTATTTTTTTTCTTTTAAACGTGTCCGATTATAGATGATTGTAAATAATATATTGATTATACACAGAAAATATTGATAGTTAATAATTTAATATGTTTATGTTTATCTAGTGTTACATTTTAATTTTTAAGTAGAGGTATTCATTTTTTTTTTTTTTTATCTTTTTTGTTAATTTGTATTGATTATTATTAGCTTATTTATATTTATTAAAATATAAATAGTTTTCAATTATTTCAATCAATATTTTTATTTTTTATTTTTCATTGAAATGAAATACTTCGTGAAATGATCATGAAATTTTAAAATCCTAAGTGTGTATATGTTAGTTACATATGTATCCCGTTGATTACTCGTTAGATTATCATTATGTAATAGCCGTAGCTATAGTTGTAATGAGATTGTATGACTATTATGAACTTGGTTCTTACCAATTTAATTCAATTAATTCCAAACCTGGACAAGAAATATTATGGAAACAGCGTAATAATATTATTGCACTGTCGTATATGCCACGCAGAGGCTTGACTTATATAACAGATATATTTCGGTCATTGAGTCTCAGACCATAAAACGGATAAATATCGATACCTTTGCTTAAAACGTATTTAATTCTCCTTTTGGTGATCACGATAACGAGTACTGCACAAAAGGATAAATTAACAAGTGTCACAGGATTTACACTTTGTTATTCTAAAGTACCTTTCCTCTCGAAACAATTGACCACGATAACGAGTACTGGATGAAAAATTAAGTACAGAAACGTCTTTCTACTTTTCAAAAGCGTTTTCTCGTCACAAACGGTTCAGAACACACACTTAGAGATTTGATATCTAAAATATTAGAAATAAAAAAATAAAATCAAGTATTTTTAGTTTAAAACAAAATTAGATTTTAATAACTTCAATATTACAATAAAACAAACAATTCACTTGTAAATCAATTTGATGTTGCCTTATATTGGTTTTGAAATGTAGATAACTCGATTAATGCCTCGTATGGAATAAATAGTTTAAAGTTATAATATTTTGTAAACATTCATATGTACAATTGTACAATACACTTAACCGATTTACTGTTAAAACACCGTATTGTTCCTGCGGGTGTTTAAAAATTGGCATCGAAATGAATCAATATCGTTTTTAGCGCACAAATGTACACCTATAAGTGCTTCGTTTCTCAAACTTTTTATTGCCATGATTCCTCTTGGGCAATGATTTGTGTACAGTCGTCGGTTTAACCTGTCACAAGTATTTCATTACTCATCACGGGACAAATAACTAGGAAACGGAAGTATTTTTTTTTATTATTTATTTATTTTTGTTTTTGTTAATTAATATGCAAACGTTTAATTATTTTTGACCGGCGCGACCCTTTGTCCACGCAGGATCACGACGCTCGGTTTGAGTAACGATGGTGAAGCGGTATAAAAACGACGTTATTAACTGAGAGGTATTATTAGAACGATAATTGAAAAACCGTTCGGTGAATACTTGACTGTGGTAATCCAATGATGGTAAAGAAGATGCGCACATGGGTGGACGAGCGGACGTGCGCTTTACGATGACTCCGAAGATTATATTATTGTGTTGCGTCGGCCCCCGTAGCTTCTCGCTGACCTGTACGGTACCGCGCATTCATTACGTTTCTTATTACCTATACAATATGATTGTGGATGGGTGAGGGGTGGCGAGAGGTTCTTCGACCAGGTTTTATTTTATTTTTTCGTTCGAATCACTTATTATGATTATTATTTCCGTAGTGACACGCGTGTTGTGACAAGTGGTCGAATCGCCACTTACATTACGAATACATAAATTACACGTACACCATTGCGTTTCCTCGAACCGGTACCCGGTCATTGGTTACCGTTCACAATAAATACACGTGGAAAACGCACGTCGTGAGCAGCGAAGTCCTCGTAATTCTTTCCTCTTCGTCGTCGTGTTTCGGACGGCCATGGGTGGGCGTGGATCCCGATCAATGTATAATACACTATCTGCGCAACGGTTTTTACATTATTATATTGATAACGGGCACGCAACTTATTTATAGTCATTTATTATTCGTAAAATTCCACTTCGTACCAGTTTTGGGGCACGGTTCCAAGAGTTTGTTACGGGGACCTATGTTGTCTCCGTACAAGTTTTCTCGGGAGGGGGGAATGAAAAAACAATACACTTATCATAAATTCTGTTTTTATTAAATTGTACAAAAAAAAAAAAAAAAAGGAAAATTGCAATAAATTAGGGTATAATATTATTTTGTTATAAATGTATATAATAAAAAATGAAAAAAAATAATGATCAAATATTTATATGTATAAGAAAACATCGAAATTTTAAACAAATTATCCTATAGAGTGGGAGAGGCATGGCCCCATCTGGCCCCCCTGCGCGTGGCCTTGTCTCCGTACGCACCTTAAATTGTGTTGTATCGAATCACGTGCTGGAAATTGACGGGTGGAGAAGTGAACGTTAACCGTAGGTACATCGCAGTGGTTTTCAAGCTTTTATCGAACAACTATGCTGATTAAAAAAAATTCACGGCGCACTGACCTTGTTTTTTTAATTTTTAATTTTTTTTATTTTGCGCTAAATTAGATGAACGAAACTGCTATTAATTAATTAATTAGAATTATTTGCTTGATGGACGTTACACATTTTTGTTAATTATTTTCACTTATTTTATGTATTATTACTTATTACATTTATTTAGAAAAATGAGTGCAATTACAAATATATTTTTTTCTTGGCCAGACAGTTATCAAACGTACTCGTATTTCTGCATTTCTTGTTTCTTATTTTTTATATTCGTAAGCTCTAAAAATTCCTTTTCGCAAGAATATAAAGTTTAAAAAGGTAATTGAGGAATCGGCGTAAATTTTCAAAACACCGCAGTACACCTAATGAATGCACGCGGCACCCTGTTTGGAAACCAATGATAAATTGGATACGTTTAGCAGCCAACCCGATTTTCTTAAGGTTTTGTTCGTAAAACATAGACCATATACAATTACTTTATTGCATGTACAGTATATTTACGATGATTTTAAAATAAAATCGAATAAAAATTGTTTATGGTTTCTTTTGTCGTGTTTATTTCGTAATTTACGGTTAAGCAAATAAATATTAATTATAATACGAATAAAAATGTCGCGTCCTTACTGTAGGATCTACCAGAATGGATAGATAGTTCAACGACTATGACGATGAGGAAAAAAATATTTAAATCTGCTTTCAATAAAAACACTAGTACATTTTCCATAATACCTATAGCATCGTAAAAGACACGACCAACATAATACATATAAAACAGTATTTATGATTCGTGATAGATATTATTAATTAACTAATCTTGAAGCGTTTTTTTTATTATGCTAATTAAAAAAATACATTAGTTTATAATCATATTTTTGTTTTTTTATGTTGCAATTATTATCAAACTGTCATCTAAAAATATTTGAGAGACAAAATATGTATTAAAAAAATAGTTATATATTCGTAGAAAACATTATTCATTTATTCGTCTCATTAAAAGACACAAATTAATTATTATAAATAATTATTAACCATCATTCATGGATTTTTCGAAGAAAACGTAATATATTTTCTTATTGCGGCTTTCAGCCAAGAACTTTGAGAGAATAAATAAATCGTAAAATGCCTACGTAGTTTAAAAGACGTTTGGCATGTCAAGAAATTCGTGTACTTAAATGTAAGAACGGCAAGTTTTTTTTTTTACTTTAATAACTACTATAGGAGATGTTAGTTGTATCGACGTTCCCAAACACACGTCAGCTCGTACGTTTTTGAATCCATTTTGCATCAAGATTTCGATGTGAGTGGAGTCAACATTCTTGCGGCGTATGACATCAACTTATCCTACACACCAGCCCGAGCCCGACAAATATTTAAATATTGTTTTAAAAACGTTATTATCATTATCTTTCTGTGAGGTTGATCTTTATTTATGCGTGCATTTGGATATTTCCAGCAAAATATTTTCATCTTCAAGCCAAGAAATCGTACGTTGGCCAAAATGAAAAGAAAAATAATACAAGACCGTCGAACATCTCGTGGGCGGTGAGTTATTGTTTTCACGTGTTCGCGCGTGGTTACAGCAGCAGGAGGTGCCGAGGTGGCGTTTAAAATAAAGCAAATAACATCGCGACGAGGAGCACCGAAACGAGATGATGATGACATAATTGCATCATTATTATTGTTTTTGTTATTATTACATCTTTGGCACACGACCAGAAGCAGCAGTGGTGGTCCTACAGCGATCGCTGGTTCTGCGTGTTCCGCACGTGCAGATGACCCACATAACTGGCTGTTGACATAACACCGACAATACCTATGGGGTCCTATGCTCGTAGATGAAACATATCTCTGTCGATTTTTCTCCAAATCACTATATTCTGTGCTATGACGAAAGCATTACGATCTGTATACGCACGACCACTGTAGAATTTGAGCCGACAGCCAAATGTCTCACGTCTTCCTGGCTACATCAGAAAAAACCAGTCCTTTTAAAGGTTGCCTCTTCGTATTACGAAATAATATAAAATAATATAAATTTTAATCAAATAATAAAATGATAAACGACTACCGTTATCGTTCGAATAGAAAAATAAAATAAAAAATCATAAGCCAATAATTATTTATGTTATTCATAAGCGGCCCTCACACGGTCAATACTACTGTCATTATTTTGGATACTGACAGTAATATTGACCGTGTATTGTGAATATTGATGCACTGTCATTATAGAAAAAACTATACCGATGACTGATGGAAAAATCGAAAATCGAGTCATCAGCAATTGTTTAGTGATAATAATATTGACCGTGTGGATAATGACAGTTTTTCAGTAATATTAGCACGGCGATGAAAAATGCACACGGTGAATGTTCAGGCGCGCACGACGTAGTAATCAATGATTCTACTATGTTTAATAGGTTATTATAGATGTTAATGTTCATTCGAAAATAATTCTGGTAGTCTTTTGGGGTCAGCTGGATTTCTTTTAAAAGGTTTAACTTATAGTACTTCTTCCGTTTGACAATCCAATATTTTACCCATCGCTTCCTATTAGTATTCCGTTCACCAGGAATAGAAAATGCTAAAACAATTGCTACGCACGATTTTCGTCCATTATAATAAAATAACATTTTTTTAAATAAATAAAGACACGTTGGCACTGCTGTTCATCAAAGTTTGCACTATCACCAGTCGAATATAATTAACGTCCATAATTATACTGATCGTGTGAGCGCCGTTTTATATCACGCTAACCTTATATTATTATTATTAATACACAATGATAGTTCGTAATATTATCATAACATGATTACTATTAAAGAATCGACGTACAGACATTTAACGGTTTTCAATACGTTTTTGATCCTATCGAATAATTTTACTTGATTACAACGTATCAAGACACCTCACTAAAATGTACCTGGATCCGCTCCAGCGCACGTGTGCCACGATACAGGTCGTAGATGTCATGCAAAGACGATTATCAACGTCGAACGCGTTCGTTTGGACACATTTTGGACTCGTGTTTTTCGTTACGGAAAACGAACGGGTTCCGTAATTTTTAATGACAGCATTTTTAAAAGCAAATATTGCTACACATGCAAGGTCCCGATAACTCGTCACGTTCGCGTTGTACTGTCGACGAGTACACTGGGATTTCAACCGACCGGTACTCGTAAACGAAATCGTATAGGCATAAGCGTCAACAGTCGATGTCGAACTCGACCTGGTCCGCCCGATAAATCTTCTCGGATGCGCGCCGTAGTAACGATCCATTTACGGATTAGTCATTAGCAAAGCATTATCATACATTATTATACGTTATCCAGAAGAGCGGTGTGCGCAACGTTATGATGTTATTATTATAATTATTTGGGAGCCCTCGTTATATTTGGCTTTTTTTTCTCTGTTCCGTTCAAGTGTATTCCGCCGCAAAGAGCCTCCCATAAACTCGCAATAAGAAGATTTATAGCGCGGACGAGGGTCCTGCGGCAGCAGCAGCAGCAGCAGCAGCAGCAGCCTGCGATACGTCTTATTTCGATTCGGTTTTTTTTTTTTCCTTTTTACTTTCCGTTACACATAAAAGACTATCGTATTTACGGACAATAGCCCAGTGTGCTGCGGTCGCCGAAAGAAAAAATACGCACACGCGCGCGCCCGCGTCCGATTGAATCTTGTGTATAGGAAAACCCGTGTCTCGGGAAATTTATCTACGTCAGGTGCTGACGTTCCCGGCTCGGTATTACATGTTTTACGACTATTTGTCGATATATATAAAACAAATGGGGAGAATCGTAAAAAAAAAAATCAAATAAATACAGGTCCGTCCACCCCCGACCGTACAGTTCTTGTCGTCTAGGACTTTCGGATCGGCAATATTTTCACACGCCGTGCTCCCCGTCCCACTACACCACCTCGTGACGGAAATATCTGTCACATAAAACCGTTTCTAGCCCTCCGAAATATTATTAAATCGTGTTCGACCCCGAGACGAACGGTCAGTGAACGAGTAGGTTTTCACCGGTTCGCCGACCGAAACTGCGAAACGTTATCTTACGCCCACCTGGTCACCGCGTGTGCGATCCATGAGATACACAGACCCCAATATCGGTGCGCACGTTCGTTTTTCGATCGCATTAAATATATAATACGGTGTTATCGGACGGCCGTACGATTTATTACACGCACAAAGCGTGTGAAAACGACGTAATCATTATTGTACATTACGTTAAATAAACCGGTAGTAGCTTCTTTAAATTAAAACTATGTTCGTTTCATGATAATTGATCGGAAACAAATCTCGTTTCGATTCGAATTCATACGTCCATACAGGTTACATAATATTAATGTGTATTAATTTAATTCGAGTCCGTACACGATATTTCAATAACACCATTCCTGTGATACGTATTGTTTATGTTACGCATATGTATTTAAAATTAGCATGTTTCTTTGTCAATATTATACCATAGCCACCACATGGATATTTAAATTATAAATACCGATTTCGATTCGACGTTCCAATAACATTATTATCCATTATTGCGTACCAAGTGTCAAAATAAATAAATAATATACCAACACGTTTCCGTAGTATTATTATTCTTACGCTGTATTCTACCGGATAGCTTAATATTAACGATTTGTTTTTTTTTCCTTTTCTTCTTAAGAATATGAGAACCTGGTGCCGATCAAAAGGAAAATATCGACAAACTGGTACCGGATTGCGTTGTAGGAGCGAAAGAAAATTCAAAAATACATTTCGATACTTATACACGACACTAAAGACATAACGATTACGGCTACACGGTTAACGTTACGTTTTTAGGAATTTTCCATTATTAATCGTTCGTAATGGAATTGAAACAAATACTTTACTATACTATACTATACGTCTCCGCGATTTGCATACAGATTTCCCGTCCGTTCGACGAGTACGAAAAGTTAATAACCTGGAAAAGTTTAAGCCGTTTTTCAACCGTGTATTACACCCGGGGAGAGTATCAATTAATGGCGAACCGCGCGTGGTCGGAACGAAACCGTATTGATGCGCTGCAACAACAGAATATTATTATAATAGCAAATGGAAAAACATTAAACCAAACGATTGTTGCGTCCCGCGAGGAATCCCGTGTACACGTACAATGAAAACGATAACCTGATCCCTTGTAATCCAACGCTGTACGATCTACAAACATAACACGCCCCTTTTCTCGTCCGACACATGTACGGTTTACATAAATATATTATTATTATTATTATTATTATTACAAACATCGGCCGGTTGCGCGTTTTATATTTATTGCTAATAGTTAGTACTTGGGTCGCTCCGGCCAAGGCGGCAAAACGTTACGGTTTTATTGTTATCGAAGAAAAAATAATATTAAGAAAACGAACCCAACCGTTGTCGATACCGTGTGCTATATTATCATAATAGCCGTACACGGCCGTACACGGCCGCACCGTGACGTGTGCGATTAATAATAACTGCGTACGCATTACGTGTACAGTTTATTAAACCTGACAAGGTGTCGTGTGTGTTGATAGTATTATTTCGTTATATTTATGCGCTCGCTGCAGGGATATTTCGTTTATTTTTATACGTCCGTCGAAAGCGCGTGACGCTGACGTGCCGTTTTTAAAGAAGTTAATTTTAATTTTCGTTGCTTTCTCTCTCTCTCTCTCTCTCTGCGTGTACCTACACACAAACCCACACACACACACACACGTTTCGACGATGCCTCGGGGTGACGGTAATCTGTTTAATGGAAAGTTGTCTACGGACAGTGGCGGCGCGCTTAGATCCTCGCCCGTCAACCCTTCGGTAAACCGCTTTCAAATAAAATACGCATACTATATATATCTGCCTCGTCGGGGACTCGGCGCCGTTCCCCAACGTCCAATTATTTATTTTTGATCCGCTGTATTATATGCGGCTCGGTGTCCCTAAAAATATATATAACGTTTTTTTCTTCTCGTTTTTTTTCCCTTTTCTTTTCTCTTCTAAACCGTCTAATTGCCGGACGATTTGTCCCGATGTCCGAGGGAAACGTACATTACACGGATATCCCGCTGCGAAAACGAGTATAAGATGGCCATTAAATATCGTTCGGTAGGGGATAAAATGCAATGTTTCCGCGTGTACACCGTGTACACGCGCACACCTTCCACCTTGTATCGGGTTTCAATTATTTTATATTGTTGTTATGGTTGTTATTGCATTTTTGCGGTAAAACGAAGGAATACCCTCCGGACACGATGACCAAATAATGAACTCCGCCAGCGCGGTTTTATAATGATGTGAGTATAAAATGTTCGCTGTTTTTTCTTGTCAACGGGACACCAGCGAATAGGAGGTGTGAAACGGACGAGGAAGTACGCACGCGTGTCGGAACACAACGACGGTTTTCGGCTAACGAGTAACAGACAGGACCGTTTCTGTTCTGTGTGTTGGGACATAGAAAACGTTATAAAAGAACTTTTTGTAGATTTCTGTTTGGATCGGAGAGATGTGTACACCACATAATGGTTCATTAAATTGCAATGCATTCAAAACATTCAAATCGCATCATCAGAATATATTTTACCATAATATTACTATTAGTGGTCCGAATACACAACTCCCGTCAGCTAATTCTAATCGATGCGTTGTAACCCAACAATTCATATATTTAGAATTCGGAAATTTTTTAACTAGTACGATAACCTTCAACGTTTGATTGTGTAACGATTGATACATAACTTTTAGTCTAATCTTATAATATATATATTGCTGAGTGAATATAATGTTCCAACTAGGTTCCAATATATCATATTGGTATATGATATTATCATATAGTATATATATGATAGACACGGCAGTTCAACCACGACGTCCATCCGATGTAGCTGAATTTTGTATCTTATGTTCATACTCATAAGTTATTTTATATATTAAACCATAATAATTATCTGAACCAATATACATTTACTTGTAATATTACGATCCCTTCTTTATGCTCTCAAAGCTACGGTTAAATATATTCAAAAGGACCAGAAAACCTTCCCTGAATATCATACACCTAACTGGTCATCCCCGATCACGTTACAATTGAATAGCTTCATGCAAAAAGGGCTTAAGTCCACTACTTGGTGAAAATGTGATTATTGCAGATTTTATTTAATTATTTCTGAACGCATCGTTTCATGTTTAAACAACTTTAGTCACATTACTAGAACTCATTTAAAACATACACAAATTTTTTTATTTACATAAAATTGCATTGAATGCAATAAACATTTTTTTCATTTTACCGAAAGTTTAAAGTTATGGACTAAAACCCTTTTTGCATGAAGCGATTGCAAACAAGTCTTATACAAAGTCAATTGTCACATGTTCTTTTATTGAATTTCATATTGAGTTAATGAATGTCATAGCGATAACTTGTTACTGAAAGAATCATTAAAATGTAAATTTAATAAACAATAATATTTGGTTTTCGTGTTGAATATTTTTTTCAACATTTTTGAACAATTATTCACTTATGTTTGGTACAATTAAGTCGACTATTTTTGTATAATACTAAAAATGTTAAATCATTTATTTAAATGTTGAACAAAAAACATTATACGTTGTGATGTAGATGGAGTACCACGAAATCAACGGTATTCATCAACAGGATTAAAAATAATAGAATGCAAAATACATTAAATTAAAAAAGATATAAAATTACATGATCATTAACGGCGTAAAATATAATGTTATATTTTTTTTTATTAAAAACCCCACGTAGTCCGCACAATGAATTTCATTAACGGCTGATTAAAATTATCAGACAATATATATTATTATTATTATTATGTTTTGTACTTGAACGAACAGCTAGTGTCCGAACGGTGATTTCACGTTTCTTGTTCGATCGAATGATTATGTATTAAATAAATTAGAAATACGATCTTTTGTGAAAAATTAATGGAAAGCTAACGGGAAGCGGTACCGGAAGTACGAGCACTGGTAAGAGTTGAGGTGATTTACTGTTTTTTACCCCATGCGTCTCTCGACAAAAGGAATAATCGTGTCGCCCCGATGCCACACGTCTTACATGCACACAACAATCTACGTGTACACGCAGATAAGCGCCCTTCGTGTCGTCGAATTACTTATGCCTTCGATAGGAATAATTTCACGTGCAATTCCATTAACGCGTCATCGCATAGTGTCGGACGGACGGACTGCGTTTACGGACACGGAATTAAGGGCAACTCTATCCTGCGCGTCGATAAATCAAGTGCGACCCCCCGAGTTCGGATAATCCGGACAAGATTTTTCCACTCTGCCCTCCGTCGGCCGACGGGCACGAGGATTCTACGCACAAAACAAACATTTATCGCTGACCATTGTCCCCGCGTCTACACGCGCAATATACCCACACGGACGTTTAAAGCCAATCATTAATAAAGCTTAAGATAGCGCGAGTACGTCGTCGCCCGCGGGCCGTTAAAGGGTGCCGCGCCGCTGTCGACGTGTTAATATATTTCGTATGCAAATGTCCTGCGCAGCAGCAGGTATAATTACAGTCGATTAAGACCGGACTTTGTTTGAATCCCTTTGGCGACGGATTCCCGCTACACGTGACAATTGCAAACACGCACGCACGCACGCACGAACAGGCGGCCGGTCGAAGAGGAGGGTCGTGCGCACACGTCTTGTACAAAATAAATTATTATTATGCACTATTATTCGTCGAACTTTGGAATTCTTCGGTGAGAATTAAATTTCCCCGGACCGCGAAAACTTTGGCCACCGGCAAAAACGACATCGTACGCTTACGCGTAATAAGACGTGCTGCGAAGACTCCAAAGCCGACAAAGACCGTGTGATAAATGATAGCGCGCGTTTCGCGACATTGAACAAAGGCGAACGAAAGTTTTCGTGTTCGCCGAGCGATCAATTATTCGCTACAATAGTTATGGTCACGCGTACAATGTTGCAACATTACATGTTTGGCGGCCTAGATTTGATTTGATCTCATGTTTCGTCCACGGAACGCTACCCGTCGTGTTTCACTACGATTGTTAAACGGTTTGACGACCGAAAACAAACCAAATCGGCCGAACACACAATATTATATTCAAAAATTCAAAAATTAGTCCAGCGCGCACGTTAAGAACCTTAATAATATTTAAAAAAAAAATTTTATATCAACCGCGGTAGAGATACCGTATAGTATTTACAGCAACGCGTGTTCGACCCGAGAACCAAAATCTACGCTTTTCCACCGTACACTCGCGTGTGAAGGTCTCATTTTCATCTCAGATTCAAGGTCTCGCCTGCTCTACACGAGTCGGTACAATCAACATTGAATCGAACTTTAATTTTCTTCGTAAAACACTGCAATAAACGTAGCTGGGTGTAGAGAACAGGTTTATACGGCACCTGTTCCGTGTACATCGTCGTTGAAATGTTTTTAATTATTAATTCCATACGAACGCGGTGAAAGCACGTAAATGTGTACGTGTAAAATAAATGCGAACATCGTACAGAAAGGGAACTTAGTGTACCGTTGAACGCTCACGCATTTAATATTATCCGGGTATAAGGTATAGATAATGACGACAATATCGGGCGAGGACGAAAACGCGGTGCAAGCTCTCTATAACTTCTACACGCGCGTATGTTTACACGGAACCCTCTAGCACGCACTTAAATACCTCTTGGTCGCCAGCTTATAAATTAATTATCGTCCGGCCGACTAACCCCGCACAAAAGGATAGGGTCCTTTGAACAAGCGCGAAGGATACGTACACGTACACTACTCTAAAAGCGCGTTGTATAATATATGTTACATAACGTGACGTGCCGCAGGTCCTGTCGTCCTTTTCGCGCAAAAGGACACACGTTTAATACCTCTGGCTTGACGCGATAATGACGTCGCGGCGCGCGTTTAATGCATCCTATATGGATGTATAATGTACATAGCAGTGGAGTGCGTGTGGACCGAGCTTAAAACGCCACCGGAAGTATCACACCACGCAACAGAGGATTTAAATGCAAATATACCGCTGCGAAAAGTGCACGACTGTATTATTGTTGTTACTAACTCATCGGTGGTCGGACAAAGCCTACGAGAAATATATGGAGGAATGAAAATATTAATAACCCGTTACTTTTTACGTTTAGATTACTTAGCTGATTTTTTTTTTTTTTTTTAATTTACGAATTCATACTGTTAGAATTTTAACGACAAATATAGATACACTGCGGACGTCATTTCAACAATACCGTTGATTTAGTACAGTGGTCCCCATTAGGATTTTTAAAACGAGCCCAATAATAACTTTTTAAAATTACTTGCAGGCCGCATACATATTTTAATTTTAATGACTATAAAACATAAAAATATATCAATTCTATACTAAAGATTAATTATAATTAGTTTTAAATCGATAGTTTATAGTTATAATATAACAAACAATTCAAAGTTTTACTATTGTTATTTTAATTATTATTATTTTTTTTTTCAAAGTTTGTTTATTTTTTTAACTAAGTAGTAGAACAAAATCTTTTATTTACCTAGGTAGGATTAATATTTTATAGAAAATTTCAAGTGCCTATTCAGCACCAAATTCATAGAATACTTTTAAAATTATGAAATTTGTATACAATTTTAAAATAAATAAATACTGAGTAAATGTTTCTAGTCGCCATCATTAACATTTATAGAATGATATTCATTAATAATTTATTAAATCAAAACAATCTAAACTTCAAAGAATCTCTTTTTCTATACCTACTTAAAATAATTGAAAGCATTCAATTAGGTATAATACTGTATGATACCAGGAAAACATCAAAATACTCCAGTTTTGATGATTTAAATTAGATAAATTACTTTATTCATAATTAAATTTTTTTGTTTTTCTTTAAAGTTAAATCCAAGTTTATCATTTTATTTAAATGTATTATTTGATTTGTAATAACAGTTAAATACTTGAGAATGTTTAATATCAGTTTACTTTTATTATTTTTTATTTAATTTAAATAAGTTACTTATTTTATATGATATTTAGTTATAAGTTGAACATTTTAAATAAAAAAATAACTTTCATAGAAAAATAAGTAATACAGTGACTCCATGATTAAGTAGCAAAGAACTGACTTCCTTAGTATATACTATTTCTACAGAAACGCGTTTCACCACTGAACGGTTTTGTTAGTTCGAGTTATTATTTTGCAAACGGCTAAGGCTTATATTTTCGTGTTATCTTTCAAAAAAATAAAAAAATAAAATTACTATTATTATAATTATAAAAATATAACCAATCACTTACGACTATTTTACAATAATTTTTCGGATTATGCAACTAACCCGTCGTACATTTGGATGTCATATTTACGCGCACGAGGTTAATATTTAACCCACCCATGATAATTATTATTTTATGTTAAAATGTATACGACATGTATACTTATATTATAATTGTTTGCAGTTCTTGTATATTTAATGGATATTTCGAACCCTAGTTTTTATCAACTTGATCATGTTATGATATCTTATGAAAAATTAATTATTGATTGCTACGTCAACATTGGTGATTTTTTGACTTGTGTCGAATTTACCGACATTCGACCGGTAAAAGTCAGTGATCAATAGTTGTATATGTGGAGCCTTCCGTGCGACTGGCACATTTTGGGTAATGTACACCAATTGTGTAGTATCGACTTTAGAAAAATTAAAAAAAAAAAAGAGGGAATACCAACACTATCCAAACTCTGTTTATCAATAATATTAGAGTGTGGTTATGATGTCAAACGTAATATAATTAAACATAAGTTTAAATAGACAAATACACGCCATCAAGGTACATTCATTCACACCCTATCTCGTTCAAAAACATTTCGACCACTGATTATATTATAATATTGCTAAGCTTCCGCAAATGACCACCGCTCGACAACGAAGACGACAATGTCAACTCAATGCTTATAATTAAATGTTGTCCCACCCGTGGGCTTTAAATAGTTATCTTATCGCCCCACGGACTGGACAGCGATCCCTTTTCTGGCCCCGATCGATGCGTGAAGACGTGTTGATGACCGCTTATCGCATAACAGTAGGAAGAACTCGAGTTCTAGCCAATCAAAATGTAAATTATCAAAATATCAACTAAATACAGAAAGATATATCGTTGGTTAAAAGGCTAGTTGGTGTAAGCGACACATTTCATACTTTTCATAAGAACCCAAAAACGATTTTATCTTTCCTTGTTCCTTGTATTTACAAAATAGTATAACTTTTGTAGTTTTATAGATCTTCAATTTTTTTTTTTCATATATGTACGATTAGTAGTAACCTACTTATCATATTAACCGTTAAGATAAATTTAATTGCTTAGTGATATAATAATGTTTCAATTATTTTGTAAGTATCTAAACTATATTATTGGCACATACCACATTTAAATATTTATACTTGTACTTTTGTCGCTTAAGTCATTTTCTAAACAAATACCCACTTCAAATGCCATCAATAAATGTATAAAATAACACAAACCCACGTCATTACGAATAATACGTCAATTTTAACAAGTTATGTCTTAATAAATTTGAATAAATGCACTATTATTTTAAGATTTACTATAATATTTAATATTTTTATTTTTTTTTAAATATTATTAAAACTTATTTGTTATTAAAAATTATTAATAACTATTAAAATGAACAAAAAAAAAACCTCGTTGGGTGAAAATACACAAAATATTCAAACAACATTGAAATATAATAAAAAAAAATGTATTTTAAATCTTAACAATTAAAATTAAAAGACAACAACTCGTTCGGTAAAAGTAATACTCTTGACCTAACGAGTTAAACGACAAAATTACAGTTATATTAATATTGTTACATCATGTGATTTACGTTCTCTTAATCACATTTTGTAATTGTTCAATTTTCTCTCTGTTTTCAGTCAAATGGAACTCGTATTCCTTTTACTGTGCGACAACATTTAGTAACTGCAAACAAGGCGTAACTAACCCAAACCTGTTGCATAAAAATAAATAATATTTGCGGTTTATCCATATCCATGTATTACTCTGCAGTATATTATCACCGTACACGGGGGAAAACTATTTGAGTTCAACGGTTCTAAAATGGGATTTTTTTCAACTTTAACACCTAAATCATAATTACTAACCAGAGCTGTAGCAATAGCGAGGCGGCTGAGGCACTTGCCTCAGACGCCAATGCATTGGGGGGGAGTGCTAAGCTTTGATAAATATTTTCGAATAAAATATTTATCCACCATAGTAAAGGGTAGCATTTGAAAATATCTTCATTAAAAAAAATTATTGAATTAATGAATTGTTATTATTATTGTGAGGTATGTTCTGAGTTTAATAATTTTTCATTTACTGTTAATGTTGTAGTTTGGTTTTTATACGGTAACCCTTATTTTATAAATATTATACGAAAATATTGTAACGTAAAATACTAATAAATATAAATAGACATAAATAAAAATAAATATAAATATACACATGCTTCTCTTAAAAAAAAAAAAAAAATAGTAGTACGAAATTTTCAAAATTATGATATTTTTTTTTAATGGAAGGGGGCGCATATTATCAAACTTGCCTCAGGCTTCAGAAAAGCTTCCTGCGGCTCTGTTACTAATTAAAAGTATCTCAAATTAACTGATTGGGGGCTGAATGATTATAAGATAGTATAAGATTGCTCGATTGGGGCACGGACCACACGGTCCACACGGAACACGGGACTAGTACATATTGAAACAGTTAATTTTCACACAAACGAGCACCCTACCCCGCACAGACAGTTTTCACCGCATAAATAATGTGCGTGTTTAGCTAAAATAATAAACGTCCATAAAAAATAGCAAAACACACGCGATATTGTATCACCGACCGCTTCGGCGTAACGTCCAGGACGTTTGAAACTTTGGCAATAACTCTTAAGTTATGGGCAAAGAACCTTCCGCGTTCCTTGGACCGCGCGAAAGAGTGCTGCGCATGAATAGTTTGCAAACTCGTATTAAGTCGACTGGCACAGACCTATTACGCGTGTGTATTTAATACTCGCGCAACGACGGTACAACATATACGTAGTATTATAATTATTATTATAATAGTATACCTCGCGAAAACGGAAACGGAGTGCTGCGCGTAATCGAATGGAGAGATTACCGCTCGTTACCCTGCGGTAAAAGACGGTAAATGCAGTCTTTGGCTCCGCAAAGAGTTTTAATGTCCCCCGGGGGCTGGGGGTGTGCACGGTGGTTGACGCCAGAGCATCGGCTCGCATTATTTCAGTACAAACACACACACACACACACACACACACACACACACTGTCATTCGTGTACAATATACATTTACCGATTATAATACATGTTGCGCGTGCGGCGCACCACCACGTGTGTGTATGTGTATAATAATGCAAAGGATTAAAATATGAGCTTTTACTCGGCACGGATACAACGTTGTATTATAATACAGAAAAAGGGTTGGTTGAACAGAGGACGACGGGGCTGCTCGCGCTTTGTAGTAATGATAATCCTTCGGCGGAGGTTTTGTTTTCTAACGAACTGAAACGCTGTGCGATGTATGCACGCTTGCACGGTGACGAAATGTGCTCGCAAACCGTGTGTACGACACACTAATCCGATGGTTACGCGGTGCGTTCTCGTTTTTCCCAGAGCACGGGACGCTTTCCGGGTCGGCGAGAAACCGTTTAGCAGAGTCGTAGAGTTGGACTAGAAATTCGTTTTATCATTAGCCATTTAACGAATACATTTTATTTTTATTTTTTTTTCAAACGTTTATTGTTTTTACGAAACGTCAAAACACGGAATGAGTACCGGAAACGGTACGATTTCGCTGGACGCTAGATACGAAAACTCGTTATGTCTATAATGTTCATTGTGCATGAGCAATTTGCTAGTCGTTTTAAAAATTACACGGAATTGATTTTGAATGTATAAGAAGAAAAAACCTTTACGATTTTATACTTCGAAACTCTGATTATTAAATTATTTATACAATATTGATTCAGAAAAACTATGCCTCGCAAACAAAAAAATGGGGGCTTATATTATCACGCATGTGAGTCGAACAATGGTCCCATATGTAATTTTTATGTAAATCGTTTTTATCTGAATAGTATTGTATGCGTTGAGCATTTGTTTACCTTCCCAACTGAACATTTGCAGTTACGCAACATTTTGAATAAACACCTTTTTTAAAAAATAATTCTATTTTGTATCTGAAATACCATAGTAAAGTGTTGATATAGTTTTTAGATAATGTTTAAAAACTGCTTATTCTTTTAGTACTAAATTTAATTAAAATTGTTTCAATAAAAATCAATAAAAATTCAACTAATCGCGATTTTATTGACTTTTATACTGATGATGAATTTTTAATTCGAAATTAGTCTAATAATATTATAATACTTTAGGCTGAGTATTTTTGTATTTCTATTTATAAACTATTTGTTTAATTATTTATATATTAATTTACAAATGTTATCCATTTACTAACTTTTAATTTTCATTTAAATTTTTATTAAAATAAAATTTATATAAAAGTATATTTTTTATTTTTTATTTTTGCAATGTATAGGTACAATGTATCAATTATTGTATTCCAAAAATTAAAATTAAATTATTTATCAATTTTATCGTCAATACATTACTTACCTCTAGCGGATGAAATATATTGGTATACTTTTTGCTCCTGATTACGGTAATTCGTTTAAACTGGCAAGACTATGTTTAGTGGATGGACTGAGAAATCAATAAGTCTACGTGAAACATATTCTAACATATAAATCGATTGCTTATAATGTATAACCATTAATTTGATGATGACGCAAACAATTAATCAAATTATGACGCAAAATACCATTATGGGCGAGTACACGGTGGCGCAGATTACAAATATACAATGAGGAGGTACGACATCGAATAAAATATATATGTACTATTTATTATCTGTACGTGGCGCCCGTTTAAATTTCAACGGTTGTAGGAATTTTAACTTTTTTCGTAATATTATATCGATATGAAACCACGGGTCCAACTAAAAAAAAAAAAAAAAAACACGTACTATTCTTGCAGTTCTTGCACGCTAACGACGTGTTTTCCGACTCTGGCTATTATAACTTTACATATTTATTGTTTGCTCGGTTGACCCGGAAGACAATTCAGTGTTCCAAAGAAAACACGCGTACGCATACGCCGCATTATGTTATAAAATACGGATCTGAATGTGAATTTCTATTAAAGGTTTTCGAACCCTCCGAACACTATTGCGATTATTCGTTTAGAACGCAGAACGGAACATGTGGTTTCTTTAAATAACTATATAATGTTTTTTTCATTATTATTGTTTTCTTTTTCTCTTTCTCGCACACTCGCGTTTGTCAACCCGTGGTCTTTTTTTTTCACACGCTTGAATTATATATACGATTTTAATTATACGTAGCGGAGTTGTTGTGTCGATCCTCGCTGCTAAGCCGCACGCTGTTTATTACCACGTTAGCGTGACACGTGGGTCCGGTGGACGGGTGCGTTGTTGGCACCACGGCGTCGCAGTTGTCGCAATGATGTCACCGCGACGACGCGAATACGGTTTTTTACATTTTACGTACCGGCCGTCGAGCAGCAGTTGTGTGTAATATTTTCGTCCGTGTAGATCGGGGTTCAGCAACCTTTCCTCGAAGAAAAGACCTATTTTTTTCATGAAATTCCAATGTCCACAGAGCCGTATTGGTTTTGACGATTTGATTTATTTTTATTATTATTATTCGCTCGAATTTAATGTGTAATAAGAGAAAAATCTCGATTTTGACACGCATTCCAAAGGGATGTATTTGATTAGCTGCATAGTCGTGTAGATTACCAAACTTATTTTGTAAAACGCATAGCAACATCGCTGCGTTCGTGTTTTATGCACCGGTTGCATCGGTGTCGCGGTGCACTCTATGTTGACAACAGCAGTACACAATAATGACTGTTTGCGGAGAGCGAAAAAATCAGAACCCTGTAGAGAGCCGATTGAAGGGTGTTCACGAACTTGCGATTTGTAAACACGGAACGATAACATTTTTGCTTTAGGGTAGTAGTAGTAGTAGTAGTAGTAGTAGTAGTAATATTATTAGTATTAACAGTACCGATAATAGTACCTTTTAGTTCTGGAATTCGGGTCAATATTATATTATCCGTGGCACGTGGAACCGATTCGTTGGCGGTTTGATGTAATAAAAATAAAAAAAAGACTTCGGCCTCTATCGCATTCGAGTGCACGTGATGTCGCAATAGGTTTTTGTTTTCAGTACTTCGATTATAAAATAAGTTAACGCGCCAATTAGTGTATTACTCGACGGCAGATGTAAATGTACTCGTTTAATGAAAACATATAATATGTATCGAAGTACATGATCAAGAAACCGAATAGTACATGTGCCGTATAGTAAACTCTGTTCCGAGTGGCTGATCTTAAAACTTGTCAAAAATATTATATGTCGTTAGTTTAAAATGTACGTAATTAATATGTATATTAATAGACGAATAGCGCGTGTACAACGTGATCACGTAGAATTATCGTTAGATTAAAAACGATCAATGATTTTGTATTTATACGTGTTTTTTTTCCATGTTGTCAACAGTGTACAAAATATTATTACTCGTATGAAACCTTATATCGTTTTATGTTCGAATAATAAACTAAATTTTTAATTTATGTCACTTTTGTACGCGTTATCAGACTGACAAATATATCATTGCCGATTTGGTTGAATCAACGAAACTAAAAAAGCAATTTCATTTATAAGTTATACAAACATTATACTTGAAATTTTTTTTGTTGTAAATATTGTCCGTTCTAATTAGAACTATTAATAGTGTTTTTACTATTTATACTAACATCTGTAAAGTGTTAACCTCATCGATTTTTGTTTCAAAACTCAAGTGTTTTAAATGAATTATTGTAAAATAATAATTTTGTATGAAATAATTTTCTAATCGATTCTATGCATACACGTAGCATAGCGTATATTATATAATACATAAGTGTTCCGGAAATATACCACTGTTGTTATAGTTTTTGTTACATTTTTTTATTTGAATTTTAATTGTTTTACGTAAATTATGGTTGTACGCAGGTATACGGATGAATCATTGTTACCACTTGATACTGAACAACGTGTGTTATCATCGTAACAGCATAATATAATAATATAGGTCTTCTCCTCGTGTTCGCACACGTGCGTTAATTAAACCACTATTTTACCCATTGCACTTCTCAAGCCGGTCGATGAATCATCAACGTACAGTCTATGTGCGTGCAGTACATACGTGCTACTGTGTGTGTGTGTGTGCAAAGAAATGCCTGACCAGTGTGTCAGCGGCGGCGGTGTTTCAGTTGTCTGTAAAAACTGTACACAAACACAAACATTTCACACTCATATATGATATATACATAATATATTGTACAAGGTTCGTTGTCTGCATATTTATATACGTATTTAGGTATATACATATTATATACATGCGTTATATATATATATATATATATATATATATGAGTATGCAAACAGGGCACCTGTTGAAAGGGACGCATTACAGTGAGTCACTCCGTTTTAAAATGGTGTAAAATTATAAATTGTAAAGTTATAATAATATATACGATTAGAGGCGGTTACGGTAAGAAGAAAAAGAATAAGAAAAGATCAACCGTTCCGAGAAAAGAAAAACGATAAATAAAATAATACATTATGTTATATTGTACACCGTGAGATCTCGTTTATTTATATTTCCCCCTACCCCCGCACAATCGTTGAATCCGTAGGATCGATATGGGTTCGGTAAAGCTGTTTTGTTATTTGGTAGACGATGCGTCGGATGACGCGTCTTGTCTTATACCCCCCCGGCCAACCTGAAGGTTCGCACATCCTATTGGGTTGACGGTCCAGCACTGCTCGATGATTCACCGTGTTTGTTTATTTTCGTTCGTAACTTTTTTTTTTTTCTAAACATTTTCTAATACGAGATGTAAATCTCATTGTCCTATGCCGGCGTATAAATAGTGATGTAATCGTCGTTTTGAATTTAACCGTACGGTGAAATGTCAGCGCCGCTCTCTTGATTTTCGACTATTTTAATCATTTCTTTCTTTGTTTCCTCCCCTCCATACGGAAAAATATATTGTATTTCAACGCAGAAGCACTATTTTCGAACCATTTTCTTACTATTGAATCCGTATGAATAATTAGAACAAATGACAAACTCGATTTTAAATTTATACAATTGTACGTTACACAACACAGTGTACTGCTCCTTCAAAAGCCGATCATTTTTAAAACATTTCAGTCACACGATTCTTATCGGAAAATACGAAATACTGAAATGCATTGTTATGATGAGTCATGCGCGTACTTCACACAACGGTCTAACGTAACGATCGTTTTCTGTACGTCTTCTGGTACACGTTAAGACGATGTATTTTATAATCGACATTTTATAGAAAACGAATAAAAGAAAAATCCCTTATGCCAATGCGTTGAATAGCGCTTTTATTTTAAACACAGCAATCCATAGCCTTATATGCTCATATGCTTATTATATAACCCATATGCCTCTAGCATCGAATATGTTCGAGATACGTTCGCTACGATGGTTATGATTTCCAACATATTTCTAAAACCCCATAGGTAAATTTCGATCGATTGCCCGGATAGAGGGTGCGTGTTTGCCATGCACTTAATTAACTTTGTGTTAACAGAACGTCTTGCGACCAGCGGATCGGAGACCCCGACGAAAGCTACCGATACACTACACGTCCGCGCAAATGCGATTAAATGGGTTGCGATGGGTAAATGTTCTTGTAAAAACCGGAGGCGAGTGCGAACACACGCAGAGCTTTGTCGCATCCGTCTTGGCAGGGTTTTCTTCGTTAAACAATTAGCAAGACGTTTCCAGGCCAACGGTCCCATTCAAAAGGAATCGTCGGAACGACCGGGGCCGAATATTATATTAGTCAAATTAATCGCGCGGATATTTATATCCGTCTCGGAATAAATTACACGGGTTTCCTTTCGGGAACGACTGTACGCGACAACGAGACGGCAACGACGACGACGACGACGGCTGTAGACTTAATATATTATAACATACGGATCGCTAGTCAAGGGCTATATTATTATTATTATGACAGTTGTGTACGTATACTGAACACAACGCTTTATATATATGTATATAATATGCATGTATACATATATCAGACCATATTGTTCGTGCATCAGATATTTACTTTGTGGGCTAATACGCACGGTGAGGTGTGCCAACAACATTTTGAAACAAATTAATAAACAACTATGCGTATATAGACGATATAATGTTTGTGATTTAAGCTTGAACGCGTGACTTGTCTTAGCAAATAGCGAGGAGCTCAATATTTATTACTCGAATTCATGGAAATCGTCGGAATTTGTCTTCAAACACAATTTTTTTTTCTATCTTACAGTATTCAATATTATATAAACGTTTTACGTGGTACGTTTTAAGTCCACATGTAAAAAAAAATTGTTTTTTTTTTCATAAACCATACAGTTATTTTAACTTGAACTTTAATTCCAAAATACAATATCAATATGCATACGACCAGCGTATAGAAAAGCACCACGAAGAAAAGCGATTTCGTTTTTCATTTGAATACGATTAATACATTTCAAAAATAACTGTCGATAATTTTTCCGAATAGCGAAATCATGTTAGTGGTTTTGCACGCCGGATTTAAATGTCACTTAATTTTGGTTTTCATTATCATCCAAATACATGTCATATGAGTGCATGGTGTGCATCGGTAACTCATATGTACGTTAATGCTGCAGTCTTATGAATAAGAATTTTCAATTTCGATGGCTTATTATTATGCCTACTATAAAATATATACTGATTTTTTTTTGAATAGTATATCGTACTGTGCCAATCGTGTGGTTGTATTATTTATTTATTTTTCAGAACTATCCTGTTCTTTTCAAATAACATGTTCACAATTAATGTACATAGTATTTAACGAAAACCTTATTTTTAACTGATAGAGATAGAGGAAGGGAGATGAATGGGAATATTATTATAATTTTTATATTACATTATATATTATACTATTATTTATTATCATGAAACATGCTACCTATACAAATATACATTGTATTCGATAGTAAATATTTATTAATATCTATTATGTATATTTGTATGACTACAAATGACCTATATCAAATATATTAAATAAATCTGTGACAAAAAAAACCCCTCTGTAAGGGTTAGTAGTAGTTCTTCCTTTTCCCTGTCATAATCCATTGCTGTTAACTGCGTTATCCGTAGTATAATAGCTATAAGGCCACAATGAAATTACGGAACAGGTTACATATGCTAACATTTATTAATATGTACTGCAATAAACTTCTAGGCGGGATGGTCGAATTGCATTTGGATTGAAAAAAAGATAATGTTCAAACTTCACTAACATAAAAAGCAGGCAGTGGTCGAACTGCACTCGTTAAAAAAAAAAAAAAATTCAAGGCAGGTTTCCACTATGAACGATCACGTAAACGTGCATAAAAAGACTATAACCGTGTTATTAAAAATACCTGAAAAGATTTCATGTTCAAGACTTGAACACGAAAAATGTTATGTTTTCTGTATACAAGTCTTTGAAAAAACTCACCTTAATAAAAGTTAAAAATTTTAAGAGTCACTATGAACGACGTATTTAATAACATTATATAACATTATTAATAACATTATAGGTCGTGAATACCTCTTAGATGACGTAGAATAATTATAATCGCCTAAAATCGACGATAGAATATAACCTGACCGGATACTAAATAGATATCAGTAAAAGTTGAATTATATTTTGTGTCATGTACTATGTATTATAGACCTATGTAAACTACAACTAGTATACACATATACGTTGTAAATATGAACGATTTAAAAATTATTAAAAACTAGTTGTTCCCGTGCTATTTGTTGTCCATTAAAAGTGCCAACAACAATATTGTTTTATTTTATATAATGAATTACTCGACGTTGCAAGCCGACCAGTAACAATGTAATTTTTAATTTATTTTTTTACTATGACAACAAAAAATTTAAACAATATTGGCGTTTACTTTTTTTAATAATGATTAGTTTAATTAAACATTCATGTTATAATAAATGCAGGTATTAAATAAATGATTGCTAATTATTAAAATCAAATAAAATAAAATTGTACTCGCGCAGTTTTTCTGGTAACGCCAACAACGGAAAATGGAAAATGAAGTAATAATCGAATAATCATACTTCATATACCTAGATAAAACCTAAATTTTATAACTGTTGCGTTCTATGTAAGGATAGAGTATTTACGGCTATAAATAAAATCGAACAGGATAAAAACGATACAAAAATTAACCATCTAATGGAACTAAAAAATCAATCATCAAAAAAATTAAAAAAATTAAAATAAAAAAAATTAAATTAAAAAAAAAAGGTTTTTCCAACAATTTTTTTCGTAAAAACCTTCTCCTGGCAATTACGAACAATAAAAAAATTTGAGCCAAATTGGCCCAGCCGTTCTCTATTGATGAATTATTATACATTTTTTGCTTCATTTTTATATAGATAAACGAGAACGTCACTTATTGTGTATCAACATTTTATGATTTACAAAGAAAAACATGTAAATAATTGTGTTAAATGTCGTTATACCCATCGTGATTGTTTTTTTAAAACTAAATTAATGTTCTACAATTATTTTTTGATTTGAATTAATACATAATTATGAAAAATTACTCTATTTACTTCAAAAAATTATTTTTTATTTACATATTATCAGTGTTGGGAAATATCTAGATAAATGTATCTAGATAAGTTATCTAGATAAAAATTATTTATATTTTATCTTATCTAGATAAATGTATACTCAGTTATCTTTATCTTCATCTAGATAAAAATCTTGTTATCTATGAGTACCAATCTAGATAATTTATTTAAATAGAATAAAAATAAAATTTGAAAATTTAAAATATTTTTATATTTTCATTTTTACATTTTTCTGTACATCTTATACCTATTACACAGATAATAACTGACAAGATGATAATCTTCTTATGAAGTTTATTTTAAAAAAAGAACCGGATGGGCCTCGCTCTGCTGTACAGTTAGGGGTGGAGTGCACCTCGCTTATAGGATAGGTCATTATTATAATGGATTTGTTAAATTTGAATGCAATGATAAATATCATTGTATACGAATAACGATTCTGAACGGAGTTCATATGTTTGTCTAGGATATAATACATTGTTATTTATAAACATTGTAAAAAGTATATTTTATTTTGAAACGATAAATATATTTTTCAATTAGGATGGGTTGGCAGTTGCATACAGCGATATAGTTTGTCAGTCTAGAACATTCTACATTATATTATATTTTACATGTAATTTTATGTCAATATTCGATGTTCAAACGCTTATAAAAAAAAATTGTGCCTATGGATTTTAATAATTTTTGAATGACATTAAGAACTACTTCTGTGGAATCTTCGATTAAATTTTCAAGTATTTTGTAGAAGCCAAATTTTTTTTATCACCGATTATAAAAATAAAATGTAAAAAAATCGAATATTTTAAATGACTATAAGTGGCTTAAAAATCAATATAATATTTTGAAAAAAATATTGCATAAAAGAAATACCAATCTTAACAGCTGGTAGAAATTTCAAAAATCTGCGACTTATACTTTTTGAATTATAACAAATATTTAAAATCGTCTGAGAATAAATCGCTATTTTATGCAGTTTCGTAAATATTTAAATTTCAAACAGTCATACAATTTTTTCCTCTTAGTCCGGTAGAAATTTTTTTAAAGATTTTTGAAGAGTAGCTCATAGATAACCTAGTGTTAAAATTTTGAACCTTAAGTATGAACAGAAAAAATTTTATGAATTTTTATCTACAAAATAACTTGCAAATTATCGTGATTTTTACACATTTTATACAAATTTGAGCATTAAGGGCTTATAAAAAAAAATTGAGTTAACCGATCACCGATATTTTTTAGTTATGATAAGTTTAACTTATTATAAACCTAGTATAAAATTTTCAAGAGTTTTCGCTCAACCAATTAAATTTTATAGATGTTTAAAAACAAAAATTTAACAAAAATCGAAAATTTAAATTGTCTATAAATAAGTCAAAATATGTCAAAATACTTTGAAATCTTAACCATGTATAGAGAACGTCAATATAAAGATTTGGTAAAAATTTCAAGTTGTTGCGGTTTTTCATTTTTGAGTTAGAGCATTTTAAAAAAAAACCAATATCTTTGTCAGTCTAGAATATTATACATTATATTATATTTTACATGTAATTTTTTGTCAATATTCGCTGTTCAAACGCTTATAAAAAAAAATTGTGCCTATGGATTTTAATAATTTTTGATTGACTTTAAGAACTACTTCTGTGGAATCTTCTATTAAATTTTCAAGTATTTTGTACGAGCCAAATATTTTTTATCACCGATTATAAAAAAAAAATGTAAAAAAATCGAATATTTTAAATGCCTATAAGTGGCTTAAAAATCAATATAATATTTTGAAAAAAATATGACATAAAGGAAATACCAATCTTAACAACTGGTAGAAATTTCAAAAATCTGCAACTTATACTTTTTGAATTATAAAAAATATTTAAAATCGTTTGAGAATAAATCACTATTTTATGCAATTTCGTAAATATTTAAATTTCAAACAGTCATAAAATTTTTTCCTCTAATTCCGGTAGAAATTTTTTTAAAGATTTTTGAAGAGTAGCTTATAGATAACCTCGTGTTAAAATTTTGAACTTTAAGTATGAACAGAAAAATTTTTATGAATTTTTATCTACAAAATAACTTGCAAATTATCGTGATTTTTACATATTTCGCATAAATTGGAACTTTGAGCACTTATAAAAAAAAATTGTGACTTACGATTTTAGATTTTTTTTTATCAGTTAAGGAAAAACTTATAAGAAACCTTGTATTAAATTTTCAAGATTTTCTAGGCAGCCAAAAAAATTTTATCGTTATTTAAAAAAAAAATACTTAAAAAAATTGAAAATTTCAATTGTCTATAAATAGCTTAATAAAAGTCAAAATACTTTGAAAATTTAATGGTGTATAGAGAACGCTAATCTAAACATTTGGTGAAAATTTCAAGTATTTACATCGATTAGTTTTTGAGTTATAGCAAAATATTCACTCCGTTCAGAATCTAAAATAACTCTTTATATTATATGTTTATTTTCAAAATGTTTGAAATTTGTTAAAAAAAAAAAAGACAGAAATGTATTGTTATTTTATTTTTCAAATCTAAGTTTTTTTTATTATGATATTAGAGAATGATTTGTCATCTTCTTATGAAGTTTATTTCAAAAAAAATTATTTTATATTTTATGTTTATTAATGTTTGAAATAAGTTTAAAAAATTATATTTATTTTAAAATGTTTTTAATTATGAATTTTCTACCTAATATCTGTAGGCTGTAGTATCCTGAATATTCTCAAAATCAAACATGAAATTATCTCATATTTATCTAGATAAAAATGTACTTATTTTTATCTTTATCTAGATGAAATTTAGTAAAACTATCTTTATCTGTATCTAGATAAGAATTAGTATAGTCATCTTAATCTAGATAAATTATTAGTTATCTATTCCCAACACTGCATATTATAAACTGTACTTGTATAATTTTTTTTTCTGTACGTGGAAAGGTAAATGAGAATTTTCTCAACGTTTTAATGCATGATAATTTTTTTGATTCTGAGTGCAGGTCAATCATTATGTTTTTTATCCGAGTGCAGTTCGACCATTATCTTTATTCAACCAAGTGCAATTTGACTAAAATAAGTACAATTCTACCATTTATTTTCAGGATTCTGACAAAATGTGTACAATTATGTTATAAATGTATAACAACACTGCGGTTACATACCAATAATTATAGGTTAAAAAGATTATTGATTTTAATCATAAGATTAAATCTTGATTGGTAATACGATTTTCTGTGTTTTTTTATCGGGAGTTTACATAACAATTATAATATTATTAATCAGTAGAGAAATATCTGTCATCTATCATCGCCAACAGGCCATTATTTATACCACCATTCAGTCAGTGGTCAATGTTAATACCACGAACCATCGCCCGCGATGACGTGTAGAGTGTCCATCACATTTGTTGATTGCATGTTTTTGACAGCTGTAGGTTGCAATGTGAAAATCGTTTCCAATTATCTCTGAATTGACAAAGAAAAATCCTAAAAATGTTGTGT